>VXCM01003109.1:6640-67860 GCA_014773175.1 Lucifuga dentata | reverse complement strand
AGGAAACATGAATTCTGCTCTCTACCAGAGAATCCTGAAGGAGAACGTCAGGTCATCAGTCTGTGAATTGAAGCAGTTCTGCAGCAAGACGATGATCCAAAGATCAGAGTAAGTTCACCTCTGAACGGCTCAGAAGGAACAACATGAAGGTTTTTGTTTTGTCCAAGTCCTGACCTGAACCCCCTGAGATGCAGGATTTAAACAGGCCGTTGATGCTGGAAAACCTTGTGGCTGAATTAAAGCAGTTTAGTAAAGAAGAGGAAATTCCAGTTCAGCAATGTCAGAGATGATCTGGAATTATCGAAGCATTTGGTTGCAGTTATTGCTGCTAAATGTGGAACAACCAGTTATTGAGTTTAGGGGGTTACTACTTTTTCACATGGATGATATAGGTGTTGGATAACTTTTATGCTTAAATAAATAAAATTATAATTTAAAAACTGTATTTTATGTTTGCTCAGGTTGCCTTTGTTTTATGTTAAGTTTTGAAGATATGAAACAATTTAGAATGAGATTTATACAAAAAAATCAAGAAATCAGGACAAATTCTTTTTCACAGCACTATATTTACTGTCTTTTCTTTATGCAAGTTGATTTTGAATTTAAATATTATAAACCGTTGATAAAAATGGTGTTGAAACTGCAATTTATTAAACTCTAAATATTAACTTGTATAAAAATTAGACAATTTCTGTGTCTTAAATCTGTATTTTCCATGCAGGACTGTAGCTAATGATTAATATAATTATTGATTAATCTATTTTATATTATTGATTTGATTAAACACTCAATAAACTGTAAAGATTAATGACAAGTCACAATTTTACAGAGCCCAAATCATCTTATTTTGGCCTATAAACACGTTATTTATGTACTGTATGTTGTGTGTAAATGCAGCTTGTGTTGTTGCCGTGCAGAATATAACGACTATGCCAACCCGCTGGTGTGTGTGGCATTCGTGGCCATGTGTCCTCTGTGGGTGCTGATAGCCAGGAAGATCCCATCGACACGAGAAGTCCTGTACTCAGGCTGGGAGCCGGTCATCATCGCCATGGCCATCAGCAGGTACAACGTGACTTCCTGTCAGGAAATCAGGTCGTATCATCTGTCACACTCTGAAACCCCCCAATCCTAAAACTCTGAAAAACTATGAAATTCAGTTAAGGAATATCAATAAAAAATTTTACAACTTTTTTCTCAAAATTGAAAGCAGACTAGTCAGTAGAGAATTACGAATCTTTTCTGTTTATAGAAGTAATCTAAACTTACACATGCATATTTTAGCGTCTTTATTATTTGATGTTTGTTCCATGCTTTAGTTTGATGAATTCACAGACAAGTTTGTGTTTCTCTTTCGTTCAGCGTTGGCGGATTGATCCTCGATAAGACGGTCACCAACCCAAACTTTGCCGGCATGGCCGTCTTCACGCCAGTCATCAACGGTGAGAAGTCGTGAATATGAGGTTAAAGGTTTGGTTGAATGACAAAACTGTAGCCGAAGAAAGATAGATAGATAGATAGATAGATAGATAGATAGATAGATAGATAGATAGATAACTTTATTGTCATTCAGGACACGTAAAAAACAGTGCACTAGAACGAAATTTCGTTGCATTGACTCTCGAAAAAGATAGAAAGAAAAAAGAAAGAAAAAGATGTGGAAATAACAACTACAAAGGCATTTCCTGAAGAAGATGCACCTGTGATTGCATTGCTGAAGGTTGTGCTGCAGAGACGCTGAAAAGCTGAGGTCTGTCAATTAACAGCTTAAAAAACTGCTGAAGGTGAAAGTAACTACTAATCCTAAGTGAAAAACACCAAAAAAAAATAAAGGTGGGAAAGACGAGACATGCCAGCACGTCTACTGTACATAACATCTGTTTGAGAATCTTCCCACATACCCCCTAGTTGCAGTTGTTTGTTTTTAAATCTCTGAATGGGTCAGCTCACATTTCTGACCTCCTACAAACATGCACTCCATGTAGGAGGTACGAGGTCTCTGAGATCAGCTGACCAGTTGTCTCTTGTCGTCCCAAAGACAAAGCTGAAAACGAGGGGCAACAGAGCTTTTTCTGTTGCAGCTCCCAAACCGTGAAGCGAGTTGCCCCCCCATGTTAGGTCGGCCCCCCACGCTTCCTGTTTTTAAATCCCGACTAAAAACTCATTTTTGTTTTGTGGCTTTTAACCCAGGATGAGATTTGTACATTTGTTTCTTGTGGTCTTATTGCGCTCCTTTCTTAGTTTAAGCTTTGTGGTTTTTATTGTTTTTTATTGTGTGCCTATACTATTTATTGACTGCACTTTGGTCAACTCTGTTGATTTTGAATGTGCTTATAAATAAAGTTGAGTTGAGACCACAGAGTTAGAGAACGTTCTGGAAAATACATGTGTTAAACAAATTGCCATATTTCAAAAACCATAAGGCCACTTCCAAAACGGTTTGAACTGTCAGAAAAGGTTTTCCTGAAAGCATCGATATATAACACGTTTAAAAATTCTGAAGATTGAGGGAGAAATCGAGTGAAAACACATGAAAATCCATTTTCTCAGAAACTTTCTGAACAATTTTAACATGGGCTTGAATGGGAGATTAACGTGACCACTTTGTGCTTAAAGTTGAAAAAAAATAAATCAAAAAATTAAGTTTTTTTACATTTCCTGAAAGAGGATTAATTTTCCTGCAATCTAATGGTTATTGTTTATGAAAAGTGAAATGTGCTAAAGATATTAAGTTTTGTTTGCTTAAAAACTCCACTGGCTGAAGGTAAAGCACAGGGCTCTCACATGGCTCCGCCCACTGCAATGAATGGTTGTTTGGGTGTAGTGGGCCTGGTGGTGATGAGGACGTAGATGAGTCCAAACAGGAGCTAGGCTCGTAAACGTTGCGTGTTCCCTCCACAGGTTCAACTGAAGAAGCAGAGGAACAGCGTCTTCAAGCTGTTTTTTCAGTGATTTGAACCTTCTAGACCAGTGAGGTCCAAGACACTGCAGATTTTCTGTTCAGCCAGTCTGTTCAGCAGGTGATTTCACAGGTGAACTCCTCCCCTCACACTGAGGGAGTGGTGATTGGTGAAATCAGCTGCTTTGGTGACAGAAAACCTGCAGTGTCGTGGACCTCCATGCTCTAGACGTCTGATGATGAGATGAAGCTCCACACAGATTTCTGCAGTGTGGCTTTTTAGGTGGAAAAGGAAACGTCAAATTCAATAAAAAGTAAGATTGCAAAAGGTTTTAGAGACAGATTTTAGAGCCATGAAAATCTATTGTTGTCATTATGAAAATGGAGATAAACGACGTGTAACAGCAGAATGAAAAGAATCTGAGTGTTTCAGGAAGAAGAAGCAGCTGATCTGGATCAGTTTGTGTTTTTATGTACGTGTAGAATCTAACTTTCACAAGTTATGTGTAAACATAACTGCACACAAAGGTTTTCTGTTTCCTGTTTCATCATGTCACTGTGTTGCTGAGATCTGTTGTGTGCGTGCTTGTGTGTGTGTGTGTGTGTGTGTGTGTGTGTGTGTGTGTGTGTGTNGTGTGTTACAGGTGTGGGAGGTAACCTGGTTGCAGTTCAAGCCAGTCGAATCTCCACCTACCTGCACATGAATGGTCTTCCCATGGGGGATCCGAGCCCCACGCCCAGGAAGTGCTCCACGCCATGCTCCACCTTCTTTGGCTCCAGTAAGTTGGTCTGCAGAATTTTCTGTTGTTATCTCATCATGGTTTGTTTTTCCATGATGGCACAAACACGTTTGCTTTCTCTCTCAGCTGTGAACTCTCGCTCGGCCCGTGTGCTCTTCCTCCTGGTCGCCCCAGGTCATCTCGTCTTCCTCTACACCATCAATTCCTTGAGGGGGGGGCACACCACCCTGACGCCTGTCTTCATCACCTTCTACCTGGCTGCTGCTCTACTGCAGGTACACACAGATTCCTCAGCTAAAGGACAGTAATCTAAATAACAAACAATGTGACTTACATAAATATGCAGTCAACACTATTGTACTTTTTATCCCATAGTCAGGCAAGATACTTGTTTCTGATTGGCTTGGTAGGCATCTGTTAAAAATTCATGGATCAGCCCATTCACCTGGGGCCCGCGTTACAGGTAGGGTCCTAATTACATTCCGTCTAATTGGGTTCATGAGAACGCCTCTAGTCTCAGATCTGTGTGCCAATATGTCACGTACCCGTGCAGACTCCCTATCAGCCGTGATCATGTGATGCGTCATAACCACAGCGGGAGAAAATTAGCGTTGTGAGTAGTGATGCAGAGCGTGAATCAAAGTGCAAGAAACACGGAAGCGTTCATTTCCAATGTGAGGAACTAGCTGTGCTGCTGTTCAGAATCAGATCAAATGGATTTTAGATCAAGTCTAATTACCCTCCATCGTCCTGAGTCAGCATCACTTCCTGTTTGTTTTGCGTCTCAAATCAGCTGATTGGCTCTCCTCATCATGTNGTCAGCATCACTTCCTGTTTGTTTTGCGTCTCAAATCAGCTGATTGGCTCTCCTCATCATGTGACTTGTGACTTTCTTGGTATTCATCAAGTGTTTCTCCTTCATTTGTTTTGTTTCCACCATTAGCTGTTAGCCAGTTAGCTTGTAGCAGTTAGCCAGTTAGCTTGTAGCTACAGCATTTCAAACAGGAAATAATTCATCAGATGCTGAGCTGCTACTTTCAGACATGATGGTTGTTCTTGTTGCTCATGATGTGAAAATTCATCATCATGTTGCTATGGTTTCATGTTCATGGATGTATTAATGTAGTTAAATGCTATGAGTTAACTCTCTAAATGCTGAGTTAACGCTCTAAATGCTATGAGTTAACTCTCTAAATGCTATGAGCTAACTCTCTAAATGCTATGAGTTAACTCTCTAAATGCTATGAGCTAACTCTCTAAATGCTATGAGTTAATTCTCTAAATGCTATGAGCTAACTCTGTAAATGCTGAGCTAACTCTCTGAATGCTATGAGCTAACTTTCTAAATTCTATGAGTTAACTTTCTAAATGCTATGAGCTAACTCTGTAAATGCTATGAGTTAACTCTCTAAATGCTGAGTTAACTCTCTAAATGCTATGAGCTAACTCTAAATGCTATGAGTTAACTCTCTAAATGCTATGAGCTAACTCTCTAAATGCTATGAGTTAATTCTCTAAATGCTATGAGCTAACTCTGTAAATGCTGAGCTAACTCTCTGAATGCTATGAGCTAACTTTCTAAATGCTATGAGTTAACTTTCTAAATGCTATGAGCTAACTCTAAATGCTATGAGCTAACTCTAAATGCTATGAGCTAACTCTCTAAATGCTATGAGCTAACTCTCTAAATGCTGAGCTAACTCTCTAAATGCTATGAGTTAACTCTCTAAAGCTATGAGTTAACTCTCTAAATGCTGTGAGCTAACTCTCTAAATGCTATGAGTTAACTCTCTAAATGTTATGAGCTAACTCTCTAAATGCTGAGCTAACTCTCTAAATGCTATGAGTTAACTCTCTAAACCTATGAGTTAACTCTCTAAATGCTATGAGCTAACTCTCTAAATGCTATGAGTTAACCCTCTAAATGCTATGAGTTAACTCTTTAAATGCTATGAGTTAACTCTCTAAATGCTATGAGCTAACTCTCTAAATGCTGAGCTAACTCTCTAAATGCTATGAGTTAACTCTCTAAATGCTGAGCTAACTCTCTAAATGCTATGAGCTAACCCTCTAAATGCTAGGAGCTAACTCTCTAAATGCTATGAGTTAACTCTCTAAATGTTATGAGCTAACTCTCTAAATGTTATGAGTTAACTCTCTAAATGCTATGAGCTAACTCTCTAAATGCTGAGCTAACTCTCTAAATGCTATGAGTTAACTCTCTAAAGCTATGAGTTAACTCTCTAAATGCTGTGAGCTAACTCTCTAAATGCTATGAGTTAACTCTCTAAATGTTATGAGCTAACTCTCTAAATGCTATGAGTTAACTCTCTAAATGCTATGAGCTAACTCTCTAAATGCTGAGCTAACTCTCTAAATGCTATGAGGTAACTCTCTAAATGCTGAGCTAACTCTCTAAATGCTATGAGTTAACTCTCTAAATGCTATAGTAATTCTCTAAATGCTATGAGCTAACTCTCTAAATGCTATAAGCTAACTCTCTAAATGCTATGAGCTAACTCTCTAAATGCTATGGTAACTCTCTAAATGCTATGAGTTAACTCTAAATGTTATGAGCTAACTCTTATTATTGTCTTGATAGAGAACTGAATCGATTGAGTCAAATTTAATCTGTTAATAACCCGGTCATGCCACCACGTTGTTTTCCTCCACCCATGTGACTTTGTTTTTTGTTGTTTGATGAGGAAAGCAGGTCGTTGCTGGGTTTGATGTGTGTCGTCTGTGTCCAGGTGATTATCCTCCTCTACCTGGCGGACTGGATGGTTCACTGGATGTGGGGCCGTGGGATGGACCCAGACAACTTCTCCATCCCCTACCTGACAGCCCTGGGTGACCTGCTGGGGACCGGCTTCCTGGCCCTCTGCTTCCACATGCGCTGGTTTATCGGGGACAGAGACACGGATGTGGGCAACTGAATGCACGGAACACATACAGGGAAAACACACATCCACTGCACGCATGACGAGCATTATCCATATGTCTGATCTTTATCTGAAGCATCACAGTGACAGTGAAACATCCTGCAGGGCTTCAAGTTTCATCTTCAGGACATCAGGACACTGATGATCCAGCACACACATATGCAGAAAATATCAGTGTCAGCCTAAACACACACACACACACACACACACACACACACACAACTTCAACCACCAAACAAAACTCTGTCCATCATCGATCCTCTGTCTGAATTAACAGAGTCCTGCTGTGTTTGTTATTATTGCACTATTGACAGTGATTATGATTGTTGGTAAATCACGTGTTTGATATAAATGGATGTCGGATCTATTTGCAGTCCTCATTATTTTCAATGGGGACTTTAGTTCGGCTCTTTTAAAGATGACATCATCTTTTATCACTTGAAATGAAGAAAAATAGTGAGACTGACGGCAAAAAATACACCAGACAAGCCTAGAACGCTTCACCAAGTGCTATATGATGTGTACCAAGTGAATGAATATGAAAAGTGAATTTAATGTGTGATTTCTGATTTAATGGAGCTCATAGAGCGATGGCCGAGCTGTTCTTTCTCACTCACTTCCTCTTTCTTTCACGTTGGTAAAGGGCTCTACTACTAGTTTGGGAAGCTGTCCATCAGATCTGAGATCAGGTCTCAGAATCATCTGATTCTGTTGCAGAGTTGGATTAAGAAGCCGCAAAGTCTTGTATTTCAGCCATTAAATCTGTTAATTAGGAATTTTCTGTCTAATACGTGTACTTACTTGTTGTTTCCCCAAATGTACTAATTACTGAGATTTTGATGTCTTAAGTTATTTTGTATTTTTCCTTGTTAAATAGTGAGCAAACACAAAATGGAATGTAGATATAGGAAATGACAAAAGGCTCAACATGCTTCAACGGCTGTATTCAGAAGACGTGGTAGAGATGTAAGAATATGTAAAATCATTTAGTCAGGATGTTCTCGTTCTCAGAATACCGATACCAAATCAAACATGGCGGACCGACGTTCTCTGAATGCGGACTGATGACATTTGAGATGGATCAGACGGCCATACTGGCCACCTCAAACTTTATCTGATGAGGAAACAAGCTAAAATCAACGCAGTTCGTATTTTCCATGTATGAAGACAAATTATTTTTCATCCTGTGAATCAGAACTTTGACACTTCATTTGTTTTTGTTGAGAGGCGTCTTGCCTGGGTAACGGCAGCAACGGAACAAACTGAAGGTCAGTCATGTCCTTCAGACACATTTATGTCCAGCGGACTCGCAAATAAAAAAATAAACTAATAATCATAAATTCTGGAGCTCTGCTCAGGAAGGAACCCGGCCTTTTGGAAGCGGGTGATTGATTGGATGATGTCAAAATTTCAGCATCACACTTGTCTACTTGTTGTGCACTCTCACACACCCTTGTGTTTGTGTGAGTGAGATCACAGGTAAAAGAGGAAGTCACAAGTAAAGACGAGAAACAGCACTCAGCCATTTTGACAGACTGTACCGAGTACAGGCGTGAAACCTGCATGTGATGCGTGACTGCAGGGCACGTAGTGTGATTATGTAAGAACAAGTTGATTACTTAATCGTTAAAAAATCTTTTCTGAGAGACACACACTTTGAATTAGTTTGTCTAATCTTTTTAACGCTTCACTTTGACCTTTATTATTATTGTTTTATGTCATGATTTAAAGCAACCACTGTAAAACGAACTGGTCATGTGCATAAAGTACTGTAATCTTAAAAATGTGCACCAGAGGGCGCCACTGTGATACACAGACTGTTTTAACTGTACAACACACGCGTGTCCTCTGGATTCAAAATCACATGCGTGTAAACCCAGAGCAACAGTGTTTGACCCACATCCTGTTGTTAAAGTTTCTTCCCCACATGGATTCATGCGAGTCTGAATCAACATGAGTCAGTGTGTGTGTGCGTGTGTGCGTGTGTGTGTGTGTGTGTGTGTGTGTGTGTGTGTGTGTGTGTACATGTACTCAGCAGAGTTCTGCCTCTCTGTCAGTGGAAAGTTGTGAATACTTCTAAGGGGCAGGAAATGCTTTGTCTATTTATTTTTAGATGTACACAAAGCAAATTGTACATACTATATTTATTCTATATATAAGGTTGTTTATTTTGTCATTTTATTTTCTGTTTCTTTTTCACAATTTTTTTTTCTGTAATTGTCATATTTCTTTTCTGTTTTATGGTGTTTTCTTCGTTGCATCAGGCCAGTTCAGCCAATCAGTGGTGCAGCTAATGAATAGCATCGTGCCTAATACCAGTTTCAACCTTACACACACACACATACACATACACACGCGCGCACACATGCACACAGGAAAACTATACTCATAAGATATAGAATGGCCTTAACCTATCAGAGCCAGGCTCTGCTCCAGTAACCAGGCTCATCAGAGTAGCAGCTCTTTAATTAGCTTTGATTAATAACTGATGTACAGTAAGTTGATTATGATGCATAATTGAATAATGACTTGTTTAGATAGGGTTAGGGTTAGGGGTTTTAAAGGACTCTAATGCCAACATGCCTCAGCATCTTAGACTTACAGGACATCCAAAAAGACTGGAAAGGTTCATCAGAAGGTGAAACACCAAAAAAACTTCTGATTCCAGACATTTAAACACCGCCCTCAAACCCGTAACCCACTTCCTGCCTTCTTAACCTCCTGATCCCTGACCTCACAGGAAACCATGGTGACGCTCAACCACCAGAGAGCTTTGTGTCCCCTGGAGGAGGATGTCCTCCCTGCAGGGCTTTGTAAATGGTTGGAAATAAAGGACGTCATGTCATAGCGTTCTTGTCTGTTCTGTGATCGTTCAGGATGTTTCTGCTCTCTAGTGGAGAAACAGACAGATAAGAGATTTATTTCTCAGAATAAAACTGACACCACATGTTAGTAAAGCAGAGCAGATACAATCAAATGTGTGTGTGTGTTATAAGAGAATTGGTTTTTTACATGAAGGAGAAGAAAGTGCATTTCTCAAGACAGACACAAATGTCAGCCAGGAAACAAATGATTATTAATGAGAGAATAAAAATGTGTTTGTTTCCACACATGACAAATCCAAACGGATCTAAGACTCTGGACATTGTTTGGTTTTATTCCTTGATTAAAAGAAAAAAGCACTACCTAAAAAAATGATCACCACCTAAAAAAGTCCACCACCTTAAAGGAAAGAGCACCTAAAAAAAGAAAAGAGCACTACCTAAAAAAAAGAAAAGAGCTCTACCTAAAAGAAAAGCAATGACCACTAGCGAACCTAAAAAATGAAAACCACCTAAAAAAAAAAGTGACCAGTACTGAAAAGAAAAGAAAGGAGAACCACCTTAAAAAAAAAAAGTACCACCTAAACTCACATTAACAGAAAGTCTTAGATATGAGAGAATGACGGCTACAGGAAGTAATTTCAGCCCTTTAACGATTCGTGGTTTGTTCCTTTGGTTTGCCGTCTAGAAGTTTATATACAGCAACGAAGGAAGTCTGACAGCATCCAGATGGAGGAGTAAAATGCTGTAATCATACATGTCCTCTTGGACGACCACAGGATGTGACACAGGTGAGGAAATTCTGCCTCATTATTCACAGTTAATCAGAGTCACATACAGCACGTCCATGTCTGAAACATTAAAAACAAAGATACCACTAAAACTGTCTGAGGTCAGACGTACAAAATTAGTATTTTAATTTGGTCCAGAAGGTTTTGTTTGTATGACACCACTTTAGTAGGAGTTCCCATAAATTTCAGTAGCAAATTATATCAGCATACTTTCAGAACATAGAAAAACATGTGGATGTGGAACATGTGGAAACATGAAAACGTGTGGACGGCTCGTGGCCTGTGATGGCTTGTGGCCTGTGACGGCTCGTGGCCTGTGGAAGGCTTGTGGCCTGTGGACGATTTGTGGCCTGTGACGGCTCATGACCTGTGATGGTTTGTGGCCTGTGACGACTCGTAGCCTGTGACAGCTCATGGCCTGTGGACGGCTCGTGGCCTGAGACAGCTCGTGGCCTGTGATGGTTTGTGGCCTGTGACGGCTCGTGGCCTGTGGACGGTCGTGGCCTGTGGATGACTCGTGGCCTGTGACGGCTCGTAGACTGTGGACGGCTCGTGGCCTGTGGACGGTTGTGGCCTGTGATGGCTCGTGGCCTGTGGATGGTCGTGGCCTGTGGACAACTCGTGGCCTGTGATGGCTCGTAGACTGTGGACGGCTCGTGGCCTGTGGACGGTCGTAGCCTGTGACGGCTCGTGGCCTGTGGATGGTCGTGGCCTGTGGACGGCTCGTGGCCTGTGACGACTCATAGACTGTGGACGGCTCGTCGCCTGTGGACGGTCGTGGCCTGTGACGGCTCGTGGCCTGTGGACGGTCGTGGCCTGTGACGGCTCGTGGCCTGTGGACGGTCGTGGCCTGTGACGGCTCGTGGCCTGTGGACGGTCGTGGCCTGTGACGGCTCGTGGCCTGTGGACGGTCGTGGCCTGTGACGGCTCGTGGCCTGTGGACGGTCGTGGCCTGTGACGGCTCGTGGCCTGTGGACGGTCGTGGCCTGTGACGGCTCGTGGCCTGTGGACGGTCGTGGCCTGTGACGGCTCGTGGCCTGTGGACGGTCGTGGCCTGTGACGGCTCGTGGCCTGTGGACGGTCGTGGCCTGTGACGGCTCGTGGCCTGTGGACGGTCGTGGCCTGTGACGGCTCGTGGCCTGTGGACGGCTCGTGGTTTTCCAATAGTTCCTTTGTTCTTTCCTCTTATTGGTCATCAATCTGTATTTGTATAGTCTGCAGAATGTGCTTCATGTGTGTTGGTAGCTGTTTGGAACACATCAGATTTGTGTAGATCACTGCTCCATTGATTTTCACCCCAAACCTACCTGGAAGCAAATCACAAATCTCAAAGGCTGTTGAAAAAACTCGGCCTCACTGGGAGGACAAACACCATTCAGTTAAAAAATGTTTGACAGAACGAAGAATGTTTTCACGTTGAACGCATTCTTCTTAGGGATTCTTCGTTTTTATTTGCACTCGCCTGTTTTACTACAAATGTCATCTGCTCCTGCTGGGTAAATGAGTTGATGGGCGGGGTCAGGGGTGCAGGTGCAGCAGGATCTGAGGTAAAAGTAGAGAACATGCTTCAAATACCTCACCAACTAGCTAACAGCATGGACATCTACAGCTGGTTTAGCTGTAGATGTCCAGCAATTTTAGCTGGTGTCTGTCTGATGAGAGCCGACTCCTCTGCTGTAGACAGTAAAACATTTATTAATTCATCTCTGGCTGCTACGTATGACACACATGTACAGGTCAGCATGTGATGAAGATCAAAAAAGATGAAAGTAGCAGCATCTGATGAATTAGGGTTAGGGCTGGGGGGGAATTACTCTACCCTCCCCCTCCCCCCTTTACATTATTCCCTCATGAGGTCACATGACTCCACCAAGCATCATGTGACCTCACGAGGGAAATGTGTGGACAGGAAGGGCCATGTTTGGACAGGTGAGTGGGTGTGGAGTCTTAAACTTGCTGTCACTCAAACCTGTAGCCACTCGTCCACTTCCAGTGACAACAACATAAGAAAAGTGTCATGCAGATCAGTCATGGCTGAAATTTTAACGATAAGACGTGCAATAATATGATTTATTTAGAATCATGTCTGAAAGTCCTGAAGTTCATCCTGTCCAGGTGTCCAGACTGTCCAGGTGGTCAAACACACCTGAATGAGCTTCACTTCGGTCATTTCATTGTTGATCCTAAACTGTGAGTCTGACACACACACACACACACACACACACACACACGTATACACACATGTATACACACATACATACACACACATACTGTACACACTCATACACACACGGACACCAAAATGAATTCAAACTTTTCTCAGTCAATAAATAAGTTTATTAACTTTCTCGCTGTGAAACAGATTCACGTTTTAAAGGGTTTTAAACTTGTCTTTAATGATGCATTTCAGCAGAAAATATAATTTCACATTAAATTCTGTCGGCTCCTGCTGAGTCACGTTTTACATCACTCTTATCAAATGAAATGATTAGTCAGTAAGATATTTAAAATAAGTTTATTATTTTTATGTTGTAATTCTTGTTTCATAAATTCTGAGTGCATCATCAATCTTTAATCAGCTGAACTAAGTTACCCTCATTTTATTGATCTTGACATAAAAACTGCAGCTAAAGTAAGTAAAATGATTTCAGCATAAATTATCACGTTTACATTTCTGTAAATATAAAATCAATAAATGATTTCGAACATAACAGTTCAGTCAGTTCAAAGTCTGTCAGGCTGATAATTCTACTAATGCTCAATATTTTTTCCAATCGCACTGAACATATTAAAACATAATCATGAATCTGCACACGTCATGGCTGCAGAATGATCCATGTTTCAGCTCACGCGTGTGCTGAGCAGCCCTGTAAAGAGGAAATAAAGTGAGGAAGGTGATTATTCTGCTCAGAACGACAGAAGCAGATATGAAGCTGAAACGCTGTCGGCTTACCTGCGGTCTGACCAAGCTGCTGTACTTATCAGCGGCGGCGGCACTCATTGTTGTTGTGTAAACTGTAATTCTGGGAAATAAGAGGAGACACGTGTCTCTACATGATCAAAAACTCTACAGTGTTTAAAAATGTGACCAGATAATCTGGCCTGTAAAGATGTGGAACATTTCAGAGGCTGAAAGTCAGCGTTTTTATTTCTGTTGTTTCTAGCAGCTGAACTGTCAAACAAAAAGCTCATTGACTTTTCTGCTGAAGAGAGAAAAGGAAGCAGCAGTCATGAGATTCAATGAGGGAAAAAATGCAGCATAATGGACGGATAATGGCCTTCTTACCTATTACACACTGGATACAGAGACAGAACCTGCAGGGAAAAACGCCGTTACAAATCCACACATGAACTTTGATCCTTTAAACACACAAACAAGATTTAACGTGCCTGAAACAGCGTCTCCAGGTTGATGTTTTCTTGGCCGGTAGCATTTAACGCTTTATTGGCTGCTTCTCTAAGAAACAAATAAAAGTGTGATGATAACATGCAGGTATGTTGTTCATTTCTCTCATCATGTGACATGAATCACCTGCGATGATCTCTGACGGGAGGAGGAAGCCAGTGGTCAAAGTTCGTCTCCACTCTGAACCATCTGGAACAGAACACGCTTAGTTTAGGATTTCTTTTACAAAGTCTCACTGAATTCAGAAATTCATTTATTGTCTTTCCTACCTTCCGTTCACAGGATCCAGAGGCCAGATATCTGCAGGACCCGTCCGGTCTCTGGTTATCACAGCCCCCTCCCCCACTTGTACCCCACCCACGATGTAGTACACGCCTGTGATGATGGGGGNACAGCCCCCTCCCCCACTTGTACCCCACCCACGATGTAGTACACGCCTGTGATGATGGGGGTTTTGGAAAGACGCATGACTGCGTCCTCAAAGTTCTCAGCCTCCTGCAGCGTCTGCGGTGGTTCAGTTCCACAGAAATGTCATGTCACACGCATGTGGAAACACACTCACCTCTCACATCACACACGTGTGGAAACACACTCACCTCCCTCACCAGCCAGCTGACCGGAGATCTCCTCAGCAGGAACGCAGAAACCACATTTTTCCACCAGTTCCACCAGCGTTCATTACCTAAAGGTCACAAACAAATATGAGCATGACAAACAGTAACACCTGAACGCAGCAGAAATGATTAGGGAGGCGTGGCCTTTCCTCGCTGGTCACCAGACACGGTGAACTTGTTAGGACTCTGTCCGGTCCAGAGACCCACGTAGCCAGCAAAGGAAGTTCCACGGTAAGCCACCTGAGGGTGAGTCAGAGAAAATGTGATGGTCACTGCATGGACATGCTAACATCCTGGAACCATCCAGGCGTGTAGTATAGAACATACCTCACCATTCCTGAGAAAGCTCACGTCAATGGTCAGATTTCTTAGAACAGGATGTGGATAATCGAGGTTCCTGCCGTGGTATATATGTCCGTTCTTGTCCTGAGCGACAACGCTGGTGCAAAATCTAGAGCAACAACAAAGGATGTTTAACTCCTACATGCCTGTGTTTCTGTTATGAGTTCTGAATCTTATTGTAAAAACATCAAATCACACATACGCTGATATTTCATAGGCAAAGTTGAGAATGATGATGTCTGAAAGGCTTCCTCCAAAGTGTGACGCCATGCCGCGGATCTCTCCAGCGTATGGCTGAGGAATGTACTTTTCCAAAGCCATGACGACGGGAGCTACGGCCTCATGGACCCACTTAGGAACCGTGGAGCTGAAAAATACAACATCACCGCTATTTATCATGAGAACACTCACACTTACACACATTCACAACGCAACACACGGTGACGGCACCATGGCAGCAGATGGGGTTATGTACAGGCTAGAAGTTTGAGGCCACGCCCACATGCAGCATGACCAGACTGTAGCATGTTAATCCAGAATGATGTGGGAGAAGGCAGACAGCAGAAATAGAATGTTAAAACACAAAAGGAGTGCTGCACTAATACAGACTGATGCCTTCATTAAAATCATTTCTGCAGGCATAACAAGCTCTGTGACTAATTATTCTTCAAAACTCATTATTACATTTATTTTATAGATTTCTGTCATTTCCAGTGCAGTAAATTGTAAAACAGTGTATTGATGATTTTTTTTTTTTTTTTTNTTTTTTTTTTTTTTTTTTAATCTGGGGGTGGCCTCTAACTTCTGGCCTGTAGTGTATGTTGCTCAAGAGCACTTCAGCAGTGGTAATGAGGGAGTGCAAGTGTTGCTGATTCAGTTTTCTCATCCAGATTTCTGCTACCAGTCCAGAAATTAAACCAGCACGGTTACGTCACGTGTTCTGTAATCTTTAGGCCTGCTGTCCCAATATCTTACAGAAAATAGAAGAATTTCTGAAAGCTAAATGAATATTTCTGTGTGGTAATCGTATTTTACTCCGTTTGTATATCAGCGTGTCTGAGTTTAATGTGGAACTAAAGCAGAACATCAAACAACTGACATTCACTTTCATTTGATAAAGAATTGTTATAAGCTGATCCGATCTGTTTTTATTTTTAAGAATCACTCCGCTGGAAAAAGTTAACTCACTCTGAATAGACATTCACAGTTTTTGTGTAATTACGTGAGATTTTTAAAATATGTTAGATTTAACAGCTAATTACGTATTTATAAATCATATCTGAAAGTAAAACATGTCTGATGATGTCAGCCACATATGAATGGCTAGTTTACCATGTAAATGAAGTAATAAATCATGTAAATAAAGTATCGGAGATAAACATGTAAATAACACCATGTAAACAAAGTATCAGAGATAAACTGACTCTATGACTTCTGCCGCTGCTTCCTTCAGGAAGTGGATGTCGAACACTCGCAGCAGCGGAACCCAGCGGAGCTCCGGAGCTTCATCCAGGCTGATGTTCACCGCAGGCGGGCACACTTCCGACTCATCCGGTCTGCATGAAGCGGCGACGGCGAGCAGCAGCGCCGCGGCGAGGCGCATCCTGAGCGGCCTGACGGTGCCAGGAGCTCCGGTGTCTGCCGCTCCACCAGCCGGAGCAGAATAAAAGCTGGTCATTCCGCGAACCAGTACGCATGCGCGCCCTCTGAGAGACAGAGAGACAGAGAGAGAGAGAGAGAGAGAGAGAGAGAAATGNACGCATGCGCGCCCTCTGAGAGACAGAGAGACAGAGAGAGAGAGAGAGAGAGAGAGAGAGAAATGATTGAATTTGCCTGAATATTTTGCTGTTGTGTTTTCTGCGGAGGTAAATCAGCAGGTAAAGGTGTTCTAAATAAACCAATCAGCAGCTGAAATGTGTTTCTGCTAAAAAGACACTCACAGCAGCAAAATGATTAATAAGTGATTGTGTTGTTGTACGATAAAACGAATAAATTTAGGGTAAAATAAGACGTCACCCATGTCGTCTTTTCCAATACATTTCCTATGCTGGCCTGATGACGTCATCACAGTCTACTGAATGGTGAAAAGCTGCAAATGTGTTTTTTCACAAAACTGTGACGTGTGAGGTTGATTTAACATCAGGGTTTGTATCGCGACCCCGCGCTGCCACGAACCTGTGACGAACAGTCCCCTGTGACGTCACGCTGTAATGATCCTTAAACGCAGGTAGAGGGCGCTGAGTTCTAATAAAGTTACCGGAAGTCCCTTTGGTGACGTCAGCTCTGCTGTGTCTGAAAACTCACGG
The DNA here is from genome assembly GCA_014773175.1 of Lucifuga dentata. Lineage (NCBI taxonomy): Eukaryota > Metazoa > Chordata > Actinopteri > Ophidiiformes > Bythitidae > Lucifuga > Lucifuga dentata. The sequence goes on along the minus strand of VXCM01003109.1, from coordinate 50,998 downwards.
ACATTAATGTATTTTTAAGTTCATCAGGATGTTGGATTTGAGTAATAATCTGGAGAATGTTCCTGTTTTAATTGAAGAGAATTCGGCTTCGTGGATGTTTCCTGAATTTCAGGTAAACAGCATGATGACGACATAATCTTTCAACATATTTATAACATGACGCACGGTCTGTTAGCGTTATTTAAGCCTTCTGTCGTTAATTTGCTGAAGCGTTGTGTAACGTTTAGCGAACCAATTCCAAAACTGAAAGTTTATCTGAATAAAAGTTGTTTGCAGACGTGACCGGAAGTGTTTGTACCATGAATCATGATAAGTATTGAAATTAAAGAGCTTTTGTGATGCTTATATTGTTTGTGTTTGCAGTGGAACACAACATTAATGCCATGAAAAGAACTTTCCTACAAAGTCATTTTAAAACGTCTAGACAACAAATTAAAAAAGAATCATAGAAATTTAGAAGTTATACTTGAACAGACTATTGTATTTTAATGTGTATACCTGTATTCAGGTGTGTTCAGTCACAAAGACTCTGAGTGTAAATGGAGAAACGTTTTTCTGCTGTCTTCACTAAAAATGGAAGAGAAGAAAAGTAGAGACATTCTGAGGAGGTTAGAAAGAAACCAGCAGTCAAACCCCACCAAGACCGTCTCCATGGAGCCCAATGGTCATGTGACGACTGTAGCCAATCACCAACAAGTTTAAAGCTCACGTGACTGAAGATAACGTGGATGTGGCTGCAAGAGGAAAATTAACCCTGATTGGTTAGTGGAGCCTAAAGGTTAGAGAAGTGAGCTTTAGACCGAAGGGTTGCCGGTCCAATCCCTGAACTGGCAGGAGAAATCAGGGCTGGGAGGTGAATGAGCAGCACCTGCCCCTCCCATATTATCACCACTGAGGTGCCCTTGAGCAAGGCACCTAACCCCCAGTGCTCCAGTGGAGCTGCTCAGTGGTAGCAGAGAGTCTGTGGTTGTGCTGGACGCTTCCAGGTGTGTGTGTGTGTGTGTGTGTGTGTGTGTGTGTGTGTGTGTGTATATGAGTGAGAGAGAGAAAGAGAGAGAGCAAGCAGGCTGCTCTGGGCAAAAGAGCATTCAATGCTCAGTGAACGCCCCCTAATAAATAAAGAATAAAAAGATTCAGGATCAGCTGACGGAGGAAAAACTCAATGAAAACTTCCAAACAGATCTGAGCTGATCTCTGTTTATGGTGTTCATCATGATTTGTTTTGTTTTGTTTTGTTTTTATGGTGTTCATCATGTAAAATGTTTCTGTGCTGGTTCAAGTCATCTGGTCCTGTTGGTGCCTCAAACGACTAGAAATCTAGAAATAATGACCTGATGACAAGCGAAGTGTTTTTACCATCAGATGGCAGCAAAATATTTCAGACTCGCTGAGCCTCATCTGACTACAAGAATAATATAATATTCAATATATATAATATACAATGATAATATATACAATATATATAATATACAATAATAATGTAATATAAAAAATACATAATATACAATAATAATGTAATATACAATATATATAATATGCAATAATAATATAATATACAATATATACAATAATAATATAATATACAATATACTGTATATAATATACAATAATTACTCATGAATAAGCAGAGCTGCTCTACGTTGCTGTCTCAGACTTTTTACTCAGACTTTATACTGTCAGACTTTTTATTCTCAGACTTTTTCCTGTCAGACTTTTTATTCTCAGACTTTTTATTCTCAGACTTTTTACTTTCAGACTTTTTATTCTCAGAGTTTTTTCTCAGACTTTTTATTCTCAGACTTTTTATTCTCAGACTTTTTACTCAGACTTTTTACTTTCAGACTTCTTATTCTCAGACTTTTTATTCTCAGACTTTTTACTCAGACTTTTTACTTTCAGACTTTTTATTCTCAGACTTTTTATTCTCAGACTTTTTACTTTCAGACTTTTTATTCTCAGAGTTTTTACTCAGACTTTTTATCCTCAGACTTTTTATCCTCAGACTTTTTACTCAGACTTTTTACTGTCAGACTTTTTATTCTCAGACTTTTTACTCAGACTTTTTACTGTCAGACTTTTTATTCTCAGACTTTTTACTCAGACTTTTTACTGTCAGACTTTTTATTCTGACTTCTTACTTTCAGACTTTTTACTGTCAGACTTTTTACTCAGACATTTTACTCAGACTTTTTACTGTCAGACTTTTTACTCTGTCTTTTTATTCTCAGTCTTTTTACTGTCAGACTTTTTACTCTGACTTTTTATTCTCAGACTTTTTACTTTGAGACTTTTTATTCTCAGACCTTTTACTTTCAGACTTTTTATTCTCAGACTTTTTACTTTCAGACTTTTTACTTTCAGACTTTTTATTCTCAGACTTTTTATTCTCAGACTTTTTATTCTCAGACTTTTTACTCTGACTTTTTATTCTCAGACTGTTGGCAGCATAATGCAGTGTTTTTGTGGAGGATGCAGCGTATCGTAGTTGAAATGTTAAAGCTGCAGCTTTCTGTGGTTTCTTGTGGATATGTGACTTTTAAACTCTGTCGATTTGTTTCAAGCATGCAGCCTCACATGACCTCCAACACATTCATATTTCAATGCTGATGTTAATATTGGTAGAGGCTATGGGTTTTGTTTTTAGGCCATAGCTTTTGCTGAACATCTGTTAGTCTTATTGTCTGTGCAGGAATCAGTCTGTAAACGGCTCGTTCATTCTGTTCTTTTTGGCACTTTTCAGTATTCACCAGACAACGTTCAGGGACCAGGATGCACCGTTGACCCCAGTGAAGTTGCGCTTCCTGGATGCTCCTGCCTTTCCCAGTCCTGCCGTCCTGAGAGCTGCTCCTGTCTGCAGACGTACGGTCAGATGTACGAACGCACCGGGACGCTGCTGACCGTGAGCAGGAAGGACTCTGCTTACTGCTCACCTGTGTTTGAGTGTAACGCTCTCTGCTCCTGCGGTGAATCCTGCTGCAACAGGGTGGTGCAGACGGGCCTGAACGTCAGGCTGCAGGTCTACAGCACGGAGGACAGGGGGTGGGGCGTACGGACGCTCCAGACGATTCCACGTGGGCGTTTTGTGTGCGAGTATGCAGGGGAGGTGATTGGCTTTGAGGAGGCCAGACGCAGACAGCTCGCTCAGGGATCCCAAGAAAATAATTACATCATTAGCGTGAGGGAGCACGCGGGTACGGGCCACGTCACCGAGACGTTTATAGATCCAACCATGGTGGGAAACGTAGGCCGCTTCCTCAACCACTCGTGCTTGCCCAACCTGCTTATGGTGCCGGTCCGCGTGCATTCTGAGGTTCCTAGACTCGCTCTGTTTGCCGGCCGGGACATCCGTGCACGAGAAGAGCTGACGTTTGACTATTCAGGAGGCTCCGATAACCGGCCTCTCGCTGAGCCGTCCACACGGCGAGCACGTGTGAAGAGAAAAGTGTGTTACTGTGGCGCCAAAAACTGTTCCCACTTCCTTCCCCTCGATCTGTCCATTCTCAGCTGATCTGATCTGATTCAGGTTTTTCATTACGTTTGTTTTTATCTGTGAACGTCTGAATTTTCTGACAAAGGATGATGTGATTAACCTATGATTTTTCTGCTATAACATGATTTAACATGGTTTAATATGGTTTAACAGGTTTAAGGTGGTTTTGTTGTGTCTGTGTCTCTAAGTTCATGGATAAAAATGTGATGTGGAGCCACACGTGTATTCAGCTGCATGAGTCACGTCACGTGTTTGCTGTTTTACTATCTACGTCCTGCTGAGCATCGCTGATCCTCTGCTGTCTGAATGATTCGTCCTCAGCAGAAGGAAAGTAAAGTTTTATTTTTGTGGAAGAGGAAACTGTTCACACTTTTTCCTGTCTTTTTTTTTAAATTTGTTCTATGTAGGACAACATGTCAGCAGCCGTGTGAAGGTCGTGTTGTCCTATAAGTCACATTTCTCACACCGCTCAAGAAATAATGAAGATATGTTTGTTCTTTTTAGTTCATGTAGAGGTTGTTAAACCAAAACAAGAAAGCTCGAACTTCATATTTCTCCTTCACACTCAAACCTCCAGAGAAACAGGACCAATTAAAAAGGACCAGAGGGTCTTTAAATATAGAAGCACTTTGATTCCCTCATCATCGGAGGGGCGAAGGTGTCCCACTTTAGTGAGTCCGTTCTGAAACCAGGACCTTCTCTCGATCTGCTCCACTTCCAGTCCAGACCTGCTTTCATCTTATTAATATCCACATCTGGGTTAATTAGACGCGTTTCATCCAGAAATGGGACGAGATGGAAGTGCTTTGCTGATCGAACGCTCCGTCAGGCTGGCTTATGTTTTTTCTTTGGAAAATGTGATTTTCTGCTTTAGGGTTTTGTTAAATTTCTGTCTGTTCATTTTCTGATCGGAAATTGGAATGCTCAGGAATTAAAAACTAACTTAAATAAACTCAAATTAAATCTGAAGAGAGTTTGGATGATCATTTTGGAGACGGAGATGATAGAAATAAAGTTCCCTCAGCAGGATCTAAGTATTCTGGCTCAACATGTCAGCATGTGCATGAGGCATGTGCATGAGGCATAGGTATGTATTTGACCTTTGAATTATGGACTTTGTGTAGTTACCAACTGGCTCAAGGCTGGCAACAAACAGGAAGCCATACAGTTTGGAAACTTCCAAATGATTTTATTTAAGCCAAACATGTAACAGAATAATAACCATGAGGTGTATACATAATGAACCATGTCAGAAGTGTGTGCAGATGTGTGGATGAGTGAAAGTGTAGTAAGTGTTGCATGGTGCTGAAACAACTCAAAAGAAAGAGGATGAGCTCCAGGCTGCCAGCATGGGCAGGACAGCAGGGACGGCCGACCAGTATAAACAGTAGGACGGGTCCTCACGTGGTATTGCCTTGATTGTCCTTCCAACAAACTGAATACAGATACGATAAGCAACACAGAAACAATAATTTAAGTGCCAATGAAAACTAAATAACTGTTAAGTAAAATTAACACGACCACAAACTGCCACGAGAATTCCATTAAACGAAAACGTCTTCAAAACTGAAGTATTTGCTGTGTTTGTATGTAAAATCTTGGTAATAACTACTGCCATCAGAAAAAAAAAAACACAGAGGAAGCAGAGGAAGCCTTTTCATCTGATCAGAGCCTGTCTGAGTTTTCTGTAAGTATTGATGAGAGATGGACAGGTGAGATTCAGGGACCCGCACCTTTCATGTAGCTCGTTTCTGTTGTTAGAAACACGTCAGCAGGTGGATGCCACCCCTGTGTTTTCTTTACTTTTCTGTCATTAGCAGCTAATTCACTCAGCTCCTCTTTGATTTGGGCCACAGGTGTATTTTTACATAAATATGAATATTCAGAATAGAATTTTAAAGAATGGTTGGTTTTATCTCAGGACATCAGGGAGCAAATAATAACAGAAGAATGCTAAATTTACAATCAGACTCGACCCACTCCAGCATGCTTCTTAGCCTGGACACTGAGAAAGCATTTGATAGGGTGGATTGGTCATATTTAAATTACACATTGGAGCAGATGGGATTCAATTCTACATTCATTAGATGGATTAGCACTTTAAACAAAGACCCGATATCAAGAGTTAGGGTACTGCTCTGATCTGAATTTGTCAAACCAAAGAAGGGCATTTGACAAGGAAATCCAGCCTCACCCATTCTGTTTGCCAGCTGAAATGATCAGAAAGAATGACCAAACTGAGGGGATAATAAATGATGGAGGCGTGATCACAAAATAGCATTGTTCACAGATTCTTTTATTTATAACAAACCCGTTATCCTCTGTACCATGCACGGTTTGAGGAAATTTGGAGAAGTCTCTGGGTACAAGATGAATCATCACACTTCAGATTTCCCTTCATTAAAGGCATTTGGTCCAAGCAGCTAGACAGAGAGGTGAAATTTAGATGGCCAAAGGTGGGCTTAGATACTTAGGGGTCATTTTAACCAACAACACTTCTCAATTATACACAGCCAGTTATGACTAATCTCTCAGACTAAAAAAGATCTGAGAGATGGGAGCTGCTCCATCTCTGCCTGATAGGGAGGGTAGAAACTATCAGGATGAAGAGGTTGCTCTTCCTCTTCTGCTGTCAAAGCATCCACATTCAAATTCCTGGACAGAATTGTCTCTAAATTCATCTGGCAAAACAAGAGGCCCAGAGTGAGATTTAAAGTTCTTTGCTCCCACAAAGAGAAGGGCGGCTTAGCCTGACCTCATGACTCACAGTTTAGGATTCTGGTCTCATGGATCAGGTTAGACATGGACACAAAGTGGGTGTCCATGTCTAAACAAGGCTCTACAGGTAAAATTACCAATCTCTGTTGTCACCTTTCTAAGAGCACAGGTACCACGCAAACTAAAATACAGACTGAATGGATAATCTGTACCTCTAAAAGTCTGGGAGAAAGTGAGGAAGAAATTAAATCTACCCTCATCTTTATCAAGGACAACAAAAATAGCTGCTATGTGTGATTTTTTGCCAGATTTGATGCTGGCTTCATCAGGTGGGCAGAGAGAACATAACAGTGGATCAGTTGTTTGAAGGATCAACTTTTAAATTCTCACAACTTCAGATCCAGTATGGTACTACATCTAATGACCTATCCAGGTATTTTCAGATTCAACAGTATCTGATGACACACAATGAATGAGACAAAATTAAAGAAATACCAACCAACTTTGAACAATACTGGATAGAGTTGGTCCAAAAGCAAATAGATCAGAGGAAAGTAATCTCCTCTCTCTACAACAAGATACACATGGATTTAACTGATAACACATTAGATGTGAAAAGTAATAATAATAACTAGAAGGTGCAGTTTCTGGAGAAACTGCGGGGTGATTGCACGTTGAACCCGCCACTTGAAGCGATTGCTGGAAACTGATTGCTACTTGCTTGAAATTGATTGAAACTTGCTTGAAAAGATGAAGAAGTTTGAATTGTAGCATAAGAATACAACAGGAGTTAAGTGACCTGAAAGAGGTGAAGATTTGAAGACATGTTGAATGATCTCCATTCAGTTTAATGGGGAGTTTTAAAGAAAAGTTGAAAAAATGTGCTGAAATGAGGCTGAATATTTTGAAAAGTATGAAAGATATGAAAATTCTGTTAACACAACTTAAGATACACATCAAGGTGAACACTATGAATTTGGTTTGAAGTTTCTATCTGTAAGCTTGTGGAAGTAGTTAGTTTTCAAATATTGGAAAATTTGAAAAATTTGAAAATCACTGAAATTGCCCTTTAAATTTCTCTGAAAGTATGAAACGTAGAAAAAATCTGAATCCATTGGAAATAGTTGAAGGATGGATGAATATTTAAAAAGTGGAAGGAGAGTTCTAAGTGAAAGTATGAAGGAGTGGGAAGAGTTGAAAGATTTGAAATTTTGAAGAATTTTCCCATTCATTTTCAATGGGAAAATTTTGGGAAGAAATATGGAATATTCCGGAAAGTGTGAAAAATATGAAAATTCTGTTGACATCCAATAAAGTCGAAAATAGGTTGAACGGGATGAAATTGGTTTGAAGTCTTTAGGTTGAAGTGTGTGGAAGTAGTTGAATGCCAAAAAACACAGCGGAAAGCAAATAATAATAATAATAATAATAATAATAACTAGAAGGTGCAGTTTCTGAAGAAACTGCGGGGGTGATTGCACACTGAACCTGCCGCTTGAAGCGATTGCTTTAAAATTATATATGAAACTTGCTTGAAAACATGAAGTTTGAATTGTAGGTTAAGAATCCATTGAAAATAGTTGAATGTTGAATGAATGTTTTAAAAGTGGAATAAGANTTGTAGGTTAAGAATCCATTGAAAATAGTTGAATGTTGAATGAATGTTTTAAAAGTGGAATAAGAGTGAAAGTATGAAGGAGTCGGAAGAGCTGAAAGATTGGAAATTTTGAAGAATTTGAAAACCACTGAAATTGCCCGTTAAATTTCTCTGAAAGTATGAAAGGTAGAAAAAAATCTGAATCTGGTGGGAATAGTTGAAGGTCGGATGAATATATGAAAAGTGGAAGGAGAGCTCTAAGTAAAAGTATGAAGGAGTGGGAAGGCCTGAAAGATTGGAAATTTTGAAGAATTTGAAAACCACTGACATTGCCCGTTAAATTTCTCTGAATATATGAAAGGTAGAAAAAATCTCAATCTATTGGATATAGTTGAAGGTTGGATGAATATTTGAAAAGTAGAAGGAGAGTTCTTAGTGAAAGTATGAAGGAGTAGGAAGAGCTGAAAAATTAGAAATTTTGAAGAATTTGAAAACCACTGAAACTGCCCTTTAATTATCTCAGAAAGTATGAAAGATACAAAAAAATGTTCCGGGGTTCAAAGATAGAAGAAGGTTAGAGGAATAAGGACATCTCTACATTAATGTATGAAGGAGTGAGAAGAGCTGAAAGCTTGGAAATTTTGAAGAATTTGAAAACCACTGAAATTGCCCTTTAAATTTCTCTGAAAGTTTGAAAGGTAGAAAACATCTGAATCCATTGGAAATAGTTGAAGGTCGGATGAATATTGTAAAAGTGGGATGACAGTTCTAGGTTAAAGTATGAAGGATTAGAAAGAGCTGAAATATTGGAAATTTTGACAAAAGTAGAAAAATTGGTTTAAATAGTTTAATAATTCAAAAACAATGAATCATGGGAAAATTCTGTTGACACCCCCTAGAGAGACCAACAAGGTGAACATGCTGAAGTTGGTTTGAAGTTTCTATCTCAACGCATGTAGGACTAGATAGGTTTCAAAAACTGGAAAAATTGAAGAATTTGAAAACCACTGAAATTGCCCTTTAATTTTCTCCGGAAGTATGAAAGGCAGAAAAACTCAGAATCCGTTGGGAACAGTTGAAGGTTGGATGAATATTTGAAAAGTGGAATGAGAGTTCTAAGTGGAAGTATGAAGGAGTGGGAAGAGCTGAAAGATTGGAAATTTTGAAGAGTTTTCCCATTAATTTTCAATGGGAAAATTTTGGGAAGAAATGTGGAATATTCCGGAAAGTATGAAAAGTATGAAAAATCTGTTGACATCCGATAAAGTCAAAAATAGGCGGAAAGAGATGAAATTGGTTTGAAGTCTTTAGGTTGAAGTATGAGGAAGTAGTTGAGTGCCAAAAAACGTGGCGGAAAGAAAATAATAATAATAATAATAACTAGAAGGTGCAGTTTCTGAAGAAACTGCAGGGTGATTGCACGCTGAACCTGCAGCTTGAAGCGATTGCTTATAACCGATTGAAACTTGCTTGAAAAATGTGGAAGAAGAGGCAACTGAATAAGTTTAAATTGTAGTGTAATAGTATAAGAAGTACGATGTGAGCTGAAAGAGATGTGAAGCCAGCTTGAATGCTTCGTCTTCAGTTGCATGGGGAAATTTTAGATGAAAATTGAAAAAATGTGCTGAAGTAAGGTTGAATATTTTGAAAAGTATGAAAGATATGAATATGCTGTTGAAACCCCCTAAGGGATAGATCAAGTTGAACACTATGAAACTGGTTTGAAGTTTCTACTTTGAAGCATGTGGAAGTAAGCAGGTTTGAAATATTGGAAAGTTTGAAAAATTTGAAAACCACTGAAATTGCCCTTTAAATTTCTCTGAATGTGTGGAAGGTAGAAAAAATCTGAATCCATTGTAAAAAGTTGAAGGTAGGATGAATGTTTGAAAAGTGGAAGGAGAGCTCTAAATGAAAGCATGAAGGAGTGGAAAGAGCTGAAATATTGGAAATTTTGAAGAATTTGAAAACCACTGAAATGGTCCTTTAATTATCTCATAAAGTATGAAAGATACAAAAAAATGGTCGGGGTTCAAAGACAGGGAATGGTTAGTGGAATATTTTAAAAGTTGAATGACATCTCTACGTTAATGTGTGAAGGAATGGGAAGAGCTGAAAGATTTGAAATTCTGAAGAATTTGAAAACCGCTGAAATTGCCCTTTAAATTTCTCTGAAAGTATGAAAGGTAGGAAAAAGCTGAATCCATTCGAAAAAGTTGAAGGTTAGATGAATATTTGAAAAGTGGAAAGAGAGTTCTAAGTGAAAGTATGAAGGAGTGGGAAGAGCTGAAAGATTGGAAATTTTGAAGAATTTGAAAACCACTGAAATTGCCCTTTAATTATCTCAGAAAGTATGAAAGATACAAAAAAATGGTCCAGGGTTCAAAGACAGGGAACGGTTAGAGGAATGTTTTAAAAGTTGAATGACATCTCTACGTTAATGTGTGAAGGAATGGGAAGAGCTGAAAGATTGGAAATTTTGAAAAAAATTGAAAAATTGGTTTAAATAAAGTTTAATAATTCAAAAACTATGAATTATGGGAAAATTCTGTTGACACCCCCTAGAGAGGTAGTCAAGCTGAACATGTTGAAGTTGGTTTCAAGTTTCTATCTCAAAGTGTGTAGGACTAGATAGGTTTCAAAAATTGGAAAGTTTGAAGAATTTGAAAACCACTGAAATTGCCCTTTAATTTTCTCCGGAAATATGAAAGGTGGAAAAAATTGGAATCCATTGGGAATAGTTGAAGGTTGGATGAATATTTGAAAAGTGGAATGAGAGTNGGAAAAAATTGGAATCCATTGGGAATAGTTGAAGGTTGGATGAATATTTGAAAAGTGGAATGAGAGTCCTAAGTGAAAGTATGAAGGAGTGGGAAGAGCTGAAAGATTGGAAATTTTGAAGAATTTTCCCATTAATTTTCAATGGGAAAATTTTGGGAAGAAATGTGGAATATTCCGGAAAGTATGAAANATTTTCCCATTAATTTTCAATGGGAAAATTTTGGGAAGAAATGTGGAATATTCCGGAAAGTATGAAAGCTATGAAAATTCTGTTGACATCCAATAAAGTTGAAAGTAGGTTGAACAGGATGAAATTGGTTTGAAGTCTTTAGGTTGAAGTTTGTGGAAGTAGTTGAGTGCAAAAAAAAATGTGGCGGAATAATAATAATAAAGAATTTTGGTTGAAGAGAACATAGGGTTGATTGCTGCGTGCAATCACCCCAATAATAATAATAATAATAATAATAATAATAATAATAATATAAATGGGAATTGGAAGCCGATGCCGTGGCTGAAGATGAAGAATGGGAGAGTGTCTGAGCGGCATGGAATAAGTGTTTAAGCAGCCCAACCTGGAAAGAGTTTGGCAGGAAGCTGAGGATGAGATTCTCTAAAACACCACTAGTGACAACAAATCTAACCCTCTGCTGCAGAGGACGTGGTCTGACTGGAGACTTTTCTCTCAGTTTCTGGGATTGTCCTAAAATACGAGCCTATTGGGAAGAATTAAACAAAAAAAATAAGAGAAATTCCAAGTTTGGACAGAACATGAGCCACATCAATTGATTTTAGGGAATGTGTCTTTAAGTGGACTGGGGAAAATAAATCATATGTGCTCAGAGCTCTTTGTGTTATTAGCACATAAAATGATTAGAATAAACTGGCTTAAACAGCAAAGCAGTGAACTCCATGGAAAACATTACGGCGAGTTTACAACTCCAAATGGACATTTACCTGCGCAGATGGACTCCTGTCATGTCGTACCTGGCAGAGTGAACAGACTGGAAGACTTTTATTGTGATGGGGTAATGATGAGAATATATATTCTGTCTTTTTTTCTTATGTCTTTGTAATGTCACTTACTTCCCCATAACAATTATATCTGTGAAGGAAAAGTTGTGTAAGACTGTATGTCAAGGAACTTGTTCTAATAAATGTTCCCCCCAAAAAAAACAATTTTAAAGAAAGACAAAAATAACCCATCTGCTTTTTTTTAAATTTTATTTTATTTTATTTTGATAAACCATCTGCTTCTGCATTGCGTCAGCGTTTCAGGCTGAGCGAGGGCGCTGATACGGTGTTCGTGTTTTCAAAATGGAGCATGTCTCTGATGACGGAACAGATGTCCTCGCCTCGAATCATGTGGCCAGATCGAGAAAAAGTACACACACACACACACACACACACACACACACACACCAGATGAAAGAGATCATTTGGGTCACAGATGTTACGGGAAACTAAAATCTCTTAACTTATCTGTGATGCTGCCACAGTTTCTGGTTCATTCGACAAATTCAGGTTCCAACATCATTTTTTAAGTCTTTATATATATCTTTATTTATTATATATTATATATATGTAGTCTTTATATCTAAATTCAGGTTCCAACATCATTTTTTAAGTCTTTATATATATCTTTATTTATTATATATTATATATATGTAGTCTTTATATCTATATTCAGGTTCCAACATCATTTTTTAAGTCTTTATATATATCTTTATTTATTATATATTATATATATGTAGTCTTTATATCTATATTCAGGTTCCAACATCATTTTTTAAGTCTTTATATATATCTTTATTTATTATATATTATATATATAGTCTTATCTATATTCAGGTTCCAACATCATTTTTTAAAAGTCTTTATATACTAAAGAGGTTTTTCACAAATTTAAAATGAGACGATCCTAGAAATGGTGTTCACATTTCAAACTAAAGCTTCCTTTGGTTTCTGAGCTGAAATTGATGCTTTTTTTTTTTTTTTTTTTNTTTTTTTTTTTTTTTTTTTTGCTTTATTTAGCTGAAATTGATGCTGTTAGAGCTCAAAGAATCTTCTTTTCTAACTTGCTGCACATTTTTAGTTTCTCTTGTTTAGGCTTTAGCTGTCATTGAATGAGTCTTTAATTAGTTTTAATCTCTGGGAACAGAAAATAGAATTGAAACTGTGATTCTTAGTAAAGTCTCAGGTTTAGTGTGTGTTTTGTGCAGCAGTTTAGCCTGAGTTTTGAAGGAAGATGACAAGAGGATTTCAGACGATCTTCCTCCATCGCAGATGGTTAGAATGAAGCTTCAGCAGGAAGTTCATCAAACATGCATACTTTAACCAACCCATCATATGGAGCAGCAACTCATCTCTTTCTGCTGAGGATCATCCTACGATCATGCATAATGAACCCGTTGTACCCCAGATAACCCCACGACACGGCTGCTGGAGCATGCTGCTAAAACTGCATGTAAAGCTATGATAATTCATAATTTTGTGAAAGGATTGTGAATCTTTGTGCAGCAAACAGATTCCACGTTTATAAACTGTTTCACACACTGTGTAAAGGTTATGTTGAAAATGATGATATGATGATGATGATGATGATGATATGAATCATTGAGTAATGTAGCCTGAGTGAAGATCAGCTGATCGGCTGCAGTGACAGTAATGTCTAACTGCAGTAAATCCTGCTGATTAGCTGCGTTTAAAGCTGCTTACACAACAAGTTCTTCAGCTGGAAGAGGAAAGGTCGCGACCTCACAGATCCTCCTCCTTCAGGGAGATCAGCTCAGACTGACTCCACTTTCCTCAAATCAAATATGGCAGATCATTTCCTTTTGTGTGTAGTCTGGCATATGGATTATGCTGTTACCATGGCAACGTGATGTGTATGAAGAGCTGTGAAGCTGAATGACGAAGGCAGTTTTCTGCACAAACGCTTTAGTGCTGATTGTGCAGAACATCATCATCTGATGTCTGATATTTGCCTGGAATTCCTATACATCATCAACATCATCATCATTATCGTAAATAATTTCTTAGTATATCAGGAAAATACCATCTGAAAGAAGTGAGGTATGAATGTGACATGTATTTTTGCAACAATTGTAGAGTTACATCATGAAATCATGAGGCCTAATTAGAGTCAGGCTGTCATCAGGGGAAGAGGCCATTAACGAGTTTAATTGACTTTTATTTTTAGGAGGTAGAGCTTTGCTGTCTGACAGAATCTGTGTGATCAGTAAAACGTTAAATTCAGTGAAGAATATCTAAATATCTAAATATCTAAATGCTTTTATTCTTCTGCCTTCTTTTGCTCGTTGATTGCAAAGTGCAGAAGAGGAAGATGAAGATTTTTTGATCGGTGCTTAGTTATACGGAAGGTTTTTTTTGTAACGATGGTAAACTTATCTGCCCCTTTGTGAGACGATTAAAGTAAAATCTCACGAGCCGTGAGCGTGTCGCTGATGCTCTACAGGGTGTGTGTGTGTGTGTGTGCACGCGTCACAACAGATGTGTTAGCGTGTTGTTTGTATGATCTTCTGTTCACACTGGAGGACTCGGTAAGGTCAAACAGCGCTTCCTGTCAGGTGACGCCGCACACTTTACCTGAGTTTGATTCATTTTTCAGGTTCTCAGACCTGCAGAGCTTCACTGGTAAAATCTATTTGAAGATAAAATTCGACCAGTTATGTGAGTCATTGTTGAATCTGAAAGAAGTTAGCGTCTATTAGCTTGAAAGCTAAGTATGTACGGTTCATCATATCTCCAGCAGTTTATCCTCCGTCTCTCATCTTAAACAAACAGCCACATTTTTTAGAGATGGAAAATCAACATGAATGTAAGCTCATAAAATGTCTTTGCTGTAGAAAATTGCTTTTAACATAATGTTATATTTGGTTTTATGTCACAATATAAATAGTTGATTGAGTCAATGATACTTTTCTGTGTGCTATAATACAGCGTGAGTCATTATGAACATAATTATTTTTTATTTATTTAGCTGTAGTAAAGCAGTGCTGAAATACAGACCAGACGTGTTGGATAAGCTGATACAAGCTTTTATTATTATTATTCTCACGTTATCTGATAAAACCTGGTGGATTTTACTGGACATCTGCCTGTTTGTATACTTTCTTCTTTTTGCAGACAATTTTCAATAAAGTTTCATTCACTTGTTGAACCAGACTTTCATGTGGTTTTAACACGTTATCCTTTATTCAGGGAAAATATAAACAGGAAAGAACTATAGCGGCTGTGTTTTATTATATTTAATATTTCTGATGAATTAGGCCTGACGATCCATGCCTCAGACAAGAAAACTATCCACACATCACCGGCACACACACACACACACACACACACACACACACACACACACACACACACACACATACACACACGCACGCACACACATGATCTGTGCACCCACACAGATGGTTGCTGCATGTTGTCATTCTACAAGCATGCAGGATCTGTATTTATGATGTGTTCATGTTTGATTCTGTTTGAACAAACCCGCCCATGTCTCAGTCACATGACATGGGACAGCAGTCCGTCTCCATGGCGACCCCACTTCCTGTCTGTGCTGAAAATTCTTCAGGCAGCAAATCCAGCAGACTCACTTTGGAAGTTCATACAGGATTATAAAAATACTCACCAAATATCCAGAGAATGAAGGAAAAATTACAGTTACTCATGTACAGCGACACAGACATGTTATCTGGACTCTGTATCCATGACAACAGAGAATTGTAACATCACATTTAATGAAAGCCTGGAAATACTTTGAGAAAAATAAAGGTTCGCCTTTCATACATGTTTTTGACATGCACATCTTTTAGGTTTGTAAGAACAAAGAGAACAGCTGTTTCTGTTTTCAGCATCAGTGGCTGATTTTGTCATGATAGAAAATATAACTTGGTAATAAGAGGAGAGCGAAGCAGCTTCACTTGAATAATAAGTGTTTGTTTTTAAATGAACTGCATCATAGCAAAGCTGGACTTTATTAAAACCTTAATAAATTCAGTGGAAATAAGGATCATTTTGAAATACTGTAGATGAGAGATTACTTAGACATGGTGGTGTTATGAAATGTTGTATTTTTGGCTTCATTCTGTAAAATGTAGAAACCTGACAGGAAGAAAGATGAAAGAAGATGAGCACTTTTATGATAATTAATCCCACTTATTCTACTCTCATTATCCTTCTCGAACCTGTAGCTAAGTAACCAAATTACCCGTTCATTAACAAGATTAGCTAATGTAGCTGAGCTCGTTTTAGCTCCTCTCAGTCATGAGGAATAATCAGGTTTTCTCACATTTTCAAAACTTATTCAAAGCATGAGCATTTGAGACAGCAACAGAAGTTAGGGTGGGTTAGGGTTAGTAGGATTAAGTTTACAGGGTTAGGGTTAGTAGGGTTAAGTTTACAGGGTTAGGGTTAGTAGGGTTAAGTTTACAGGGTTAGGGTTAGTAGGGTTTACTCTTAGTTTAATGATGTGGAGAGTTTTCTGATGTCATTACTGCATGGTGTTTTTTATATTTCATTACACAGAAGCATCTGATCTGTTCCAGTTACAGCAGCAGAAAAACGTGATTTTAATGGGTCAGCTGCAATAAACTAGATCAAAGTTCTGAGACTGATCTTCCTCCAAACTTTCTTAAAAAAACATGAAGTTTATCCAGCAAGCATGCTGCAGAGATCCCGCAGCGATCAACAAAGCCTGGAGAGGTCATTCATCTTCATCAGACATGACTGCCGTGTGTCTGACAGCAGACCGCACACGCCGCCCGTGTCTTTATCTCGCTGTCACGTGCACAGCAGGAAGTGTGTCTGTTTGTGACATTATATTCTACATGAAATAATCTCAAAAAACCTCCAGTCACATGTATGTGATCATTAAGAGACACGTCCATCATCGTCCACAACATGTGAAAAGACAGGCAACCTCTAATGCACAGCCTCATGTCAGCGACTTGGCCTGTAAACAGCATTCTATTCTATTCTATTCTATTCTATTCTATTACTATTACTATTCTATTATTCTATTATATACCTTCCTACCTGCCTACCCACCCACCTACCTACCTACCTACCTTCCTGCCTACCTACCTACCTACCTACCTACCTACCTACCTACCTACCTACCTTCCTGCCTACCTACCTACCTATCTACCTTCCTGCCTACCTACCTACCTACCTACCTACCTACCTGCCTACCTACCTTCCTGCCTACCTACCTACCTACTTACCTGCCTACCTACCTACCAACTAAATAACTAACTAACATATGCAGGTGAAAACATAACCTCCTTGATAGAGGTAACTAAGAAAATAGTCTATCAAACAGACAGAGACAGAGAGACAGACAGACAGATAGATAGATAGATAGATAGATAGATAGATAGATAGATAGATAGATAGATAGATGAGTTGGTGGGTGGATGGATGGATGATAGATGGATGGAAGGACAGACGGACAGACAGACAGACAGACAGACAGATAGATAGGTGGATGGTTGGATGGTAGATAGATAGATAGATAGATAGATAGATAGATAGATAGATAGATAGATAGATAGAATCAGAGTTTAGCACTACATTTCCCAGAGTGCTTTGCGGCGATATAAATAGAGCGGAAGGGGGCGTTCCCTCCGCAGCGTGTGGAGGAGGGAAGAAGCGGGTTGTTGCTGAGGGTACGTTCACCTGTCAGAGAAAAACGCCGCTCAGCTGCTCTCACCTGGACTTCCTCTGCCTGGACTTAACGTGGACATGATCCTTCGCTGACCCACTTATCCTCACCTTTTCCCGCGCGTCCTTCTCTCTGTTCCAGGTAAAAGGCTTTTTTCCTCTGTACTTTTCCAGCTGCAGCTGTGTCGCTGAGCAGCATCCCTGTCAGGACATGATCCACGCGTGGACCGTTTGTAGCTGCTTGTTCTGTGAAAAAACAAGCTACGTGTTTTTAGCTAGTACACATGTTGTAAGCTAGCAGAAATATTTAGTATTTCAGAAAATAAAACTTATAATGCGTCACATCTCCTTCGTATTGCTGCGTAAACAGACCAAAACAGAAAGTTTATGAAGCGTAGCTTGTATTTAAAGGACTTTTTTAACGGTAAGATAGAGGAAAATCTGAACTTTGACCTTCAGACAGCGCATATTCGCTATAAAACAGAATATAAATAGAAAATATATTTGTGTCACTTTAAAACCAAATGTTTATCAGTTAGACTCATGAACATATACTTTACACTTCTGTACCAGATTTCCATATGACCATATTTCAAAACGAAGGTAAGTTGATGACAAGTAAAATATATAATATACCCATTTTGTTTAAATTTATTGTTATTTATTTATACAGGTTATACTCTATGTTCCTTTGGATGCAGAAAATATAGTTTATTTTTACTGTAGTTTCATTAAAGGACCCGGCCTACATTTTCAGACGTTGTAGCTTTTTTTTAGTTCAATGCAAGCAGAACCCTCTTTACCTGGCAGGTACGAAGTCTTTCTGTAAATTATTATATATAATTATAATAATATTATTAGGGAAAAAAAGTGAGACATGGAGAGTCAGATAATATATTTTTCCATACATGTTTCTTATTTGGAAGACAAACAAAAAGAAACATAAGCTGTACAAAAAATCATTATTGTTTTTAAATGATTTCTGAATCAGTATTACCAATAACAATCTGAATAAACTCTTTCAGCAGTCATTTTTGTTATTTTTGCCTTATATTTTGAAATAAATAAGATACCACATGGAGCATCCAGAAAGAGAAATGATTAATTTATGTAATTTATGTCTGTATATGTGCAAACAGTTTATTATTAACTCCACATATATTTTACGTGATCTGAGGATACAAACTGTAGGGTTGTGTATGATGATTTTGCCTTTTGATGATTATAAGTGCTCATATTTACAATCTGTCACTTTACTGATCAAATCAGTTATTGATGAATTAATGATCTGTTTCGTTATTATGCTTATCTATCATCATTATATCCCTCCAACCAATGGCTGAGCAGTGTTTTATCTCTGTTGATATTATAGTAACTAAACGATTCAAAGTCACATTGTCAAAACCTATTTCATATTGTTGTATTTCATATTGTAATGGTTCATTACATTTAAAATAATAAAATAAAAAATTAAAAAATAATACTTAAATATTTTCATGCTGTGGCAGATTCCCATAATATTCTGTTTATTTAGATAGAAATGATAGTTGTGAGTTACAGTATCTTGATATGAAAATTTTGGATCAATATGTAATACGTAGAAAGTAGATAATATAGAATTACCATCAGGACTCAAACATGCAAAATCACCAGTATGGTCCTTTAAAGGTCTCATATCAGATCATTTAAAACAGTCGCTGATGCTTCCTGAAATCCGGGTGATCCAAACAGATTTAGTGGAATCCCAGGATGCATCCAGTTTTATTCATGAAGATAAAAAGTGTTCATAAATAAAGGCAAAAAGCATTATTAAAGGTAAAAAGTATTAATAAACGTAAAAAGCATTACTAAAGGTAAAAAGTATTAATAAAGGTAAAAAGCATTATTAAAGGTAAAAAGTATTAATAAAGGTAAAAAGTGTTCATAAATAAAGATAAAAAGTATTAATAAAGGTAAAAAGTATTAATAAAAGTAAAAACTATTAATAAAAGTAAAACGTATAAATAAAGGTAAAAAAGTATAAATAAAGGTAAAACGTATTCATAAAAAAAGATAAAAAGTATTAATAAAGGTAAAACGTATTAATAAAGGTAAAACGTATTAATAAAAAAAGATAAAAAGTATTAATAAAAGTAAAATGTATTAATAAAGGTAAAACGTATTAATAAAGGTAAAACGTATTCATAAAAAGCCTGATTATTCATATCAATAATCTGCAGGCGTGATCGAGGCTGAAGAATCATGTCAGACAAGATGTCCAGTTTCCTTCATATTGGGGACATTTGTTCCCTTTATGCCGAAGGCTCCACCAGCGGCTTCATCAGCACCTTAGGGTGAGTCTGCTTGCTGTGACGGAGGTTTCCATGACACCACCTTAAGACGTATGTTTCCATGACACTTACACCACCTTAAGACGTATGTTTCCATCACACTTAGACCACCTTAAGACATGTTTCTTTCCATGACACTTACACCGCCTTAAGACGTATGTTTCCATGACACTTACGCCACCTTAAGTCGTTATGTTTCCATGACACTTAGACCGCCTTAAGACATGTTTCTTTCCATGACACTTACACCGCCTTAAGACGTATGTTTCCATGACACTTAGACCTTGAAGATGTATGTTTCCATGACACTTAGACCCCCTTAAGACGTATGTTTCCATGACACTTAGACCACCTTAAGACGTATGTTTCCATCACACTTAGACCACCTTAAGACATGTTTCTTTCCATGACACTTACACCGCCTTAAGACGTATGTTTCCATGATACTTACTCCACCTTAAGTCGTTATGTTTCCATGACACTTAGACCGCCTTAAGACATGTTTCTTTCCATGACACTTACACCTTGAAGATGTATGTTTCCATGACACTTAGACCCCCTTAAGACGTATGTTTCCATGACACTTAGACCGCCTTAAGACGTATTCCATGACACTTAGACCGCCTTAAGACGTATGTTTCCATGACACTTACACCACCTTAAGACGTATGTTTCCATGACACTTACACCACCTTAAGACGTATGTTTCCATGACACTTAGACCACCTTAAGACGTATGTTTCCATGACACTTAGACCACCTTAAGACGTATGTTTCCATCACACTTAGACCACCTTAAGACATGTTTCTTTCCATGACACTTACACCTTGAAGATGTATGTTTCCATGACACTTAGACCCCCTTAAGACGTATGTTTCCATGACACTTAGACCGCCTTAAGACGTATTCCATGACACTTAGACCGCCTTAAGACGTATGTTTCCATGACACTTACACCACCTTAAGACGTATGTTTCCATGACACTTAGACCACCTTAAGACGTATGTTTCCATCACACTTAGACCACCTTAAGACATGTTTCTTTCCATGACACTTACACCGCCTTAAGACGTATGTTTCCATGACACTTACGCCACCTTAAGTCGTTATGTTTCCATGACACTTAGACCGCCTTAAGACATGTTTCTTTCCATGACACTTACACCTTGAAGATGTATGTTTCCATGACACTTAGACCGCCTTAAGACGTATGTTTCCATGACACTTAGACCGCCTTAAGACGTATGTTTCCATGACACTTACACCACCTTAAGACGTATGTTTCCATGACACTTACACCACCTTAAGACGTATGTTTCCATGACACTTACACCACCTTAAGACGTATGTTTCCATGACACTTACACCACCTTAAGACGTATGTTTCCATGACACTTAGACCGCCTTAAGACGTATGTTTCCATGACACTTACACCACCTTAAGACGTATGTTTCCATGACACTTACACCACCTTAAGATGTATGTTTCCATGACACTTACACCTCCTTTAGATGTATGTTTCCATGACACTTACACCTCCTTTAGATGTATGTTTCCATGACACTTACACCACCTTAAGACGTATGTTTCCATGACACTTACACCACCTTAAGACGTATGTTTCCATGACACTTACACCTCCTTTAGATGTATGTTTCCATGACACTTACACCTCCTTTAGATGTATGTTTCCATGACACTTACCCTAACCAACCTGTTCACCGCCTTCACCTCCATCATCTTACAGATTTCACCGCGGTAGAGACAGGAAGTAGCAGTTAGCTTGCTAGCCCTGAAACAGGAAATGTTCCATGAAGGTGTTAGCTGTGTTGCTAAAGCTAAGTTATCATGGCGTTGGACTTGACAGGATTTTCTCTCTCCTGGTTATTTGTTAGATTTGTGGATCTTTTGTTTTTCGGGTCATCTGGTTCCTTTACCCGATCCTTTAAGGTGGAATTGCTGTTTTGGAGCTTTTGTAACAGTTCTGGTTACAGACTCTCTCCACCTCCCTACACTCCTATTTGGAGGCTAATTCATTTGACAANACAGTTCTGGTTACAGACTCTCTCCACCTCCCTACACTCCTATTTGGAGGCTAATTCATTTGACAAAGAGACAAAACGCACAATAAACACAGTTTTGATGAAAAGTCATCCAGGCGGTAGATATGTGGAAACTCAGTCAGGTCAACTGTATTCAGGTTTTTAAGTCTGAAACGTTTCACCATCCATCCAAACGGCTTCGTCAGTAAGAAATGAAATTCATTCAATAAACAAAGTTAAAGATGAATTTGACTGATAGTATTATTTTTTCACATTTTCTATAGATATTGCGATAATATCATTATGTTGAATTCTTTTGGCCACGATAATCGTGGAGAGGAAATCTGAAATCGTGACAGCCCTATTCTAGATGTTGAATTAACAGAAGTTCTAAACAATTTATAGAGTTTTGCAAAATGCTAAAACTACATCCTCAAAAATGTATTTGGACTTTATTCTCTGAAAATAAAACACATACAATTTACAGCATTTTTACATGTTTAAGACCCATAAATACAACCAGCAAACATGTTATGTTACTGACAGCCATTTTCCAAAACATTAAACCATATTTATTTTTCCTGTTATTTTTCCAAATCTCCTAATCTTTCCAAATCAAATGTTCAGGTGAGATGTCCACCTTAAAACTCCTCTACAATCATGCACAAGTGTCCTGCTGACACTTGTGCATGATTGTAGAGGTGACGGTAGTTTTTAATTTCTTGGTAAAAGTTGTTTTTGGGACTATTTTTTCTGGCGGAGATACATCGTCTTCTGTGTAGCTTCATGTTGGATCAGCTAAATTAAGTGACTTTGACAAAAAATAATAATGGCGTTTTCTTTTCTGTGATGGATTATTTATCTTAAGCACGTTTCAAACATCTACTAGCTGATTTTTATATCGTACTGGAATGAACTGAAACCAATGGCAGCCTGGCAGGTAGGAAAAACAATTTGAAAAGTTACCACTCCAGCAATATGTTTTGGAAAATGATTAGCATTAATGTTAAAACCACCAGAATGCTCCATTAATACAGTTAGCAGCAAAAAAAAACAAGTACAGGATGATCAGAACAGGAAGTGGGAGATAGGCAGAGCGCTGATGAGGCTTTTTGTTGAATTTAACAGCAGATTTGGCGTGTTGAGTTTGTTTCTTAAACTTTCTACCAGCTCGTCTGCTGCCTTTCTATTTTCTGCACAAGGCTTTTTATCTTTTCTCTGCCAGGCTGGAAGTTAATCTGTCCTCTCCTCCCTCCCTTCTTTTTTTAGTGCTTCAGTGCAGCTTTTCTTCTCGTTGTGCCATGTCACCGTTTCACCATTTCACCAGAGGCCAAGNCCCCAATCCAGAACTTTCACTGTTTAGCGTTGTGTGTCACCATGGCAACAGGGGTTTTAAAATTACTGCCATGACAGAACTCATTTGTCAAGTTGTCCATCTTGTTCTGTTCTGTGTCGTCGTCATTTCCCCCGTTAAGAGTCTATAAATAGCATAATTACATTGAGCAGGTATTGCTTTTTCTGTCTGTGACCTCAAACTCAGACGTATAATTAACTACCTGGACCGCCGCTGCCTCACAGAGGAAGATGTCAACGCTGCAGCACCTGGCTGCTAACGTGTAGCTCCGCCCCTTCGTATGAGGAGGTCATCACAGCAGCAACTCTGAGCTTCTTATCACAATATGTTTTATTTTGTATTGTGGCGCTGCATGGCAACGTGCATTTCACGCCACATTTTGGGAGCTGTTATCATTCTGCAGTCAGACGTGACAGACAGCACGCCTCTCTTTCTTTTTTTTGTTTTTAGAGGACAGCCATGACTGTTGTGAAGGCACAATGGTGTCAGAGGAGTCCAGATTTGTCCCTTTATTTGTCCTTTTGAGAACACAGTGATAACTAGCAGGCCACTAGAGGACACTAGAGGGCATACCTGCCAAGACCGAGGCCACGCCCACACAGAAGACAGGAGACAGACAGGAGCCTGTCTATCGGTCTGTCTTTTATCTGTAGAAGACATGAGACAGGAAGTTTGTCCTCACCATCCTAATAACCAGGAGCAGATGATATGGAGATATTTTCCTGCCATTAATATCATCGGTTATCTATTTGAAGCATCATTTCATCATATTCACACGCTAACTTCTCAGTACTCTAAGACCTGCTCACACAAATGTCTCCATAAGTGGACGTCATAGTGCGGTGCCCAGGGACAAACTCAGGGGCTATTACCTCGTGTAGGAGCCACCACACAGAAAGGCCTCAGGCCAACGCAGAGCTTCGAACCCACAACCTTGTTGTTGTGAGGGAAGTCCATTTGGAGTCCATATTTTTTGTCAAACATCAGTCGGACTCCAGATGGATCTTTGTGAGAAAGTTCTTTCTTCTTGCCACCAGATGCTGCATAACTTTGCTATTGTTGTCCTCTGTTGGACATAAAACCCTGCAGGTCTTTCTAGGTTGCCGGATGAATTCCTGGCGTCTCTCTGACCTGTTGTCTTCTGTCCCATCTCTTAGCTTTGATGGACGTCCTGATTTCATCAGGTGCTTCACTTTCCACTTAACGGAGCTTCCAGGTAGATTCAAAGCCTTGGAAATCTATATGCTCACCTGATGAGGGTCCTTCCACAACTTTGTGACGGACTTGTTTTGGAAGGTCTTTGAACCCGTGCTGCTGTCTTTGTGTTGACTTCACTTACAGCCTGACGGACCAATCAGCTGCTTGTATTTCAGTTCTCTAGTTAACTGCTGTGATTCCAAACATGTTGGACATTAAGTTATGATGTGATCTAGAAGGCGATGTGAAGGCAGGAGGTTGCTCCTGAGATACTTTAAGAGATGCTGTATTAAAAGGGGTGCATACTTATCAACTAGATATTATTGTTTATTTGTAATTAATGCAAGAAACTTTTTACAACTTTTCATTTTGAAACTGTTAAGTTTTCTGTGCAGATTAGCAGGAAAAAATGGATTTGCTGCATTTTAATTCTGGGCTTTATGTTAACAAAATGCCAGAACAATTAAATGTGTGAATTAATTTTCTGTCCTGTATATGGTCAAAAATACTTAGTAATGAAGTTATTAATGCCTTCTGTAAACAAATGAGTCATGTTTAGCACATTGGATATTCCTGCTGCTGTAGAATGAAGGCTGTTTTTGGTTGATCTGCAGGCTGGTGGACGATCGCTGTGTGGTGCAGCCAGACACCGGTGACCTCAGCAACCCCCCCAAGAAGTTCAGAGGTAAGACCTCCAACCCTAACCCTTACCTCCTGGTTAGTCTGTTACTGTTTAGGAAACACTGATGATTCTGCTGTGTTATTCCACTCCTCCTATGCCTGACTGAGTCAGCATCACTTCCTATTTGATTTACATCATATCATCTGATTGGCTCTCCTCCTCATGTGACTTTCTTGGTAATCACCAGGTGTTTCTGCTTCAGATGGAGAAACTAATTTGTTGTGTTTCCACCTTTAGCTGTTAGACTGTTAGCTTGTAGCTGTTAGCCAGTTAGCTTGTAGCTGTTAGCCAGTTAGCTTGTAGCCATTTCAAACAACAGAGCATTTCAAGCAACTAGAATTGCAAGCAGTTTTACTGGAGTCCAAATGGCAACTGAAGGCCTGCAGCAAGTTACAAACTAAAATACGTTGCTTTAGTACAGCACCACCATCAGGCTGACATGTGAAAATGAAAGTCAAATCTATCATCAGAGAGGTGTGTGTGTGCGCGTGTGTGTGTGCGCGCGCGCGCGCGTGCATGTCATGCCCACACACACACACACACACACACACTTCAAACAGAAAGGGACCGTTTCTCTCCTGTCACACTCACACAGAAAGGTGCTATGTGTGTACAGGAGAGAGAGACAGACAGAGAGAGGAATAGCTTTTTGAATGACAAAGGATCATCTGATCCATGTAAATTTTTGCGTGTGAGCACATTTTCACGTACCCTAGCCACCCTACAAATTTCAGCTTTCCATCTTGGACGGTTTAGGCTGTAGAGCCAATTTTTTGTCACAGCGCCCCCTATGGGTGGATTTACACCAAACTTGGTACAATCATTGGGGGGATCCTTCTGGATGAGATTCTGAGGTTTGGTGTCATTTGAAGCATCTGTCAGTAAGATTTAGCAGTTTTCCTAAAATGACACTGTACAACAAAAACTTAAATGCATACAAAGTCGAAATGACAAATAGATAATTAGTGAAGAAGACGTGCCAAATAATCTTCTGACACTAATTAGTTGTCTCTAAGTAAAAAATAGAGAGACTAGTTCGCAATAGGTTTTGCATTTTTCACAAAACTGCAAAAACATGTCGAGGTGCAAATTAGTGTGGGCTTTGTCATGAGATGCAGCAGTAGAAACGAACACGGAAACCAGTTAAACATGCTGGAAAGTCGCTCATCATAACACATAATTAAAATTCTGCGATACGATCATACTGCTCATGCTGCTATCACGCATTTTCTTCTGGAAGCACTGACCTAGTTTCTTTTGTTGCTCTTGATGTGGAAATTTATCAACATGTCATCCTGCTGCAGTATTGTTAATATCATGATACGACAAATTTTTAATGATATAAAATTATCATATATGATGCAGTAAAGGTGCAGGAAGAAGCCATTGCTTATTCTTCCTGTATCTGTAGCGGCTTTGCTACAGTTAAAATCTTATCTTCTATAACGTGTTCCATGACGTGTTCCATGATTTCTTCCATAACGTGTTTCATGATGTGTTCCATAACGTGTTCAGCGACATGTTCCATGACATAACGTCTTCCATGACATCTTCCATAATGTGTTCCATGATGTCTTCCATAACATGTTCCATGATGTCTTCCAAAACGTGTTCCATGACCTCTTCCAAAACATGTTCCATGACGTGTTCCATGATGTATTTCATAACATGTTCCATAACATGTTCCATGATGTCTTGCATAACATCTTCCATGATGTCTTCCAAAACATGTTCCATGACGTATTCCATGATGTCTTCATGACGTGTTCCAGACTAGAGCAACACATTCTGTAGTCATGTTTAATGGGTTTCAATGAGCCGCTGTGTTTGTTCATGCAATGAACGGCTGTTATCATGTCCGTTTCTGCTAACTATTCAAATCATTCACAAAGTGGCACGGCACCATACCTGTATGCTGTACCTGTACGCCGTACCTGTATGCTGTACCTGTACCTGTACGCTGTACCTGTATGCTGTACCTGTACCTGTACGCCGTACCTGTATGCTGTACCTGTATTGTGACCACATTCAAAACACTCCAGGTGACATGGAGTTAACAACACCGTTAATGAACCCACACATAATAATCACTCTGTGTGTGTGTGTGTATGTGTGTCACATAATAATCATGAAACGGTGATAATTTCTCAGACTATAATCATACCACCTAAAAATCAATCTGCGTTCAGATCATTAAATTAAGAGAATCCCAAATTTCCCCACAGGTAAAGAAGAGAAAATTACTTCTGCTTAAACAACCTGCATAAACCAACAATTCAATATTATCATTTAATTAATTATCATTTAATTCAATATTATCATTTAATTAATTATCATTTAATTCAATATTATCATTTAACGTCTAGACTGCTAATCATATCAGGAAATATTATGGTTCATAATTTGTGTTATTTCACTTTAATTCTGTTACCTACAGAGCTACTGTTTGAGTTTAGAGACATTAAATATCAAAACTAACCGATATTAAAATGATGCCCCAACAATGATCACACTATAGATTTTGTGGATGGTGTGTGTGTGTGTGTGTGAGAGAGAGATAATAATGGAAACAGTGCAGTAATTCTGTGCTGAATCAAAGAAAAAAACATGCATTTTTCTGACAGTCTGATGAAATCGATCACAGTTTAAACATGCTACAGACATGAAGCTCGTTAATAGTTTAATAATAGTTTTAAAAATGTCATTAACATCTGCAGCAGATGCAGGTTCTCCAAGTTTAATTTTAAATTATTGTCCACTTCTGATTCTGGTGACACTGAAAAGCTTAGCATGATAATGATATGACAGAAAACACATTTTATGCTGAAGTGAGTGTAATTGTTGGGTGTCTGTGATGTCATTTCCTGTCTCAGGTGAACTCAGGTGCTGTGCAGGTGATTTGTCTCTTTATTTTTGTCTTTTTCTCTTCGTTCCCAGATTGCCTTTTCAAACTGTGTCCTATGAACAGATACTCGGCACAGAAACAGTTCTGGAAGGCAGCTAAACCAGGAGGAAACAGCACCACGGACACGGTTCTCCTCAACAAACTGCACGTATGTTTCAGCTTTGTTAAATAATGGGTTCGTGTGTAGCTCCGTGATTTAGGCGTGAAATGCGTGGTTGAGAGTTTTGGCTGTGTGTTTCAGCACGCTGCTGACTTGGAGAAGAAGCAGAATGAGTCTGAAAACCGCAAGCTGCTGGGAACGATCATCCAGTATGGAAATGTCATCCAGGTATGATGACGGAACTCCACCTGTTTGAAAAGAATCTGTTAGAACATCTTTTCTGTCACTCATTTGACCAGAAATGCTTTACAGTGGGAACAGCGCTCACAATGACCTGTGAAAGCTGTATGAGAAGTCATATCCTGCTCTCCATAGCAAATAATTCAGTTCATTTTTCAGAAAGCCTTTTAATTTGAAAGGGTGCCGTACTTCACTTTGTGAAATATTGACGCAGCGATAAATAAGCATGAAACTGTTTGAGTTAAAAGTGTGTCACTACACGGGTGGAAAAATGAAATCATGTCTTTGTAAAGCATGTTAAAGGACCATACCAGTGATGTTTGATACATGTACACGTTACATGTCTGACAACCATTTTCTAAAACATAAAACCAGATTAAATTTTTACAAATCCCGTATGCTTTCTAAATCAATTGTTCAGGTGATATATTCACCTTAAAATTTAATGTTTAACTTGCTAACACGTACGCACAATTATAGAAGGCATCATTGTTTTAGTTTCTCGGTAAAAGTTATCTTCTTCTGGCAGAGACACAAATTTTCTTCTTTGCATCTCTGTTAAATAAAGTAACTTCTGCAAACAAAAAAAAAAAAATATATACATGTTCTCCGTGATGATTATTTATCTCAGCGCGTTTCACGTCTCTACACATTGATTTTTATGTTGTACTGGAATGAACTGAAACCAAAGGTTTCTGGAAGGTGGAAAAACAATTCTAATATTTACTGCTCCAGTAGCATGTTTAGGAAAATGTTTGTCATTAACGTCACGTGTATGCAGGTTATATTTATTGGGCTCAAATATGCAAAATCACAATTATCCTTTAAACTGTGTATCGCAGAAAGCTCAGTCTGTCTAACATGATGCTACTTTGTGGGATTAAATCAGGATTAAGTTAAATTAAGATGAAGACATCTGTGATGGTAAAATCTTATTTCTGATGATTAAACAAGCTGAAACAGAAATCATAAGAAGCATTTAAGGATTTGAAGTACTTAAATAGTTTAGAGAAAATTACGTTATAATTTCACAGTTGGTGATGCGTCTTCATTGGAATTATTTCCACCATCGTATTATAACATTTACACCAAAACGTTAACGTCTACATCTCTAACGTCTACGTCCAAAATCAACCACCATCTCTGAACCGCAGCAGTTAACGTTTATTAACAACATGTGCAGTTAATAAGGCACAGTAACTCCAACAGGCGACTGTCGCAACGCACGCCGGTCCTACACCTATTACAGTCCAAGCAGTAAAACACTTCCTGTCTACGACAAAGCCACGCCTCTCCCTGACAGCTGTGTGATGCTCATGTTACGTCACAGATGCTTAAAGGGTATTAAATCATCAACACATGAACTAAGGGTCATTACATTATTATAATACGTTCCTTAATGGCACATAAACCAGATATTCTAAAGCTTCAGCATTACTGCACATGTTAAACACCTCATGTTATTTTCTGTTCTGTTTCTATTGTTGCTGTCACAGTTGCTGCACCTGAAAAGCAACAAATACTTGACGGTGAATAAGCGTCTTCCTGCGTTGTTGGAAAAAAACGCCATGCGAGTCACGCTGGACTCAGCGGGAAACGAGGGATCCTGGTTCTACATCCAACCGTTCTACAAGCTGCGATCCCTTGGAGACAGTGTGGGTACCCGTGCACAATTTAAATTATACATATAGGTTGTTATATATGTTTTTTTATTGAATCATTTCATAAAACAGACATTAAGGATTGTGTTTTTGTTTTGATTTCATCAGGTGAAATAAACGACAAGAAAGTGAAAACAAGCATCAGCTCAGCAGCTGGTTGTGTTTCAGGTTGTTTTTAAACTCGTCTTTCCTCACATGCAGATTGTCTGTTTGCAGTTCTGGTGACTGAATCACATGTATGTTGAATCACAGCAAAACGTTCAGTCTGAAGTTTCATCTGAATCTAGAAGGTTGAAGTTGAGTCATTGAACTGGGGAAAAAAAGCTTGAAAAAGGTGTAATGTGAAAGTTCATTTCTAACTGTAGCTGAAACCGTCAGCAGCATTTATTTTTAGTTAGAATTCTGGAAGAGGTTTTGAGGGCAGATGAGACCAAGATGAACTTGTATCAGATGATGAAGAGCAAAGTATGGAGGAGAAAGGAACTGAATCTACAGCGTAGCAGCTGACCTGTGAAACACAGAGGTGATGTTCTGGCTGGGTAGGTGTGGCAGCCACAGGTATGGCGATGTAACTGCAGACGGCAGCAGCAAAATGAATTCTGAAGTGTGTAGAAACATCTCATCTGCTCAAGTTCAACCAAATGCTTCAAACGCATCGGCCGACGCTTCATCCTACAGCAAGACAACGATCCAAACATGCTGTTAAAGCAGCAAAGGAAGTTTCAGAGCTAAAACATGGACGATTCCTGATTGGCTGAGTCGGTCACCTGATCTGAACCTAACCGAGCCTTTCATATGCTGCAGAGAAACCTTAAGGGGACGAGCCCCCTAAAGCAGAGCTGCAGATGCTNCGAGCCTTTCATATGCTGCAGAGAAACCTTAAGGGGACGAGCCCCCTAAAGCAGAGCTGCAGATGCTTCAGGCCTGCAGAGCGTCAGCAGGAAGTACTCAGACTGCTGACGTCTACGAGTTGCAGACTTCACGCTGTCGTTACACATAAAGGACATAAACACGCTACTTTCATTACACACCATTGCTGTGTCCCAACATCATGCTGCTCTGACTGTATAAAAACTGCTGTAATTTCTGCATAATGAAGCCAAAACGTATAAAAATACCAGTGGCGGGCTGTGCTTTTTACACCTAGGCCTTCATATCCTCCCACAATTAGACCACCTTCTAATAACCTCAGCATGACGCTATATGCTGCTGTTAGACGTAACCAGCCATATTCAGTGACAGAACCTTTATCTAGTGAATAAAGTGATTTAACACGAGGATCAACACCTATGACAGTTACAACACACTAACAGCAGAGACATGAATAGGATGTAGCATTATTACACATTATGACAGGATGCTGCACATATAAACATGGCATAGCCTAAATCAGTGTCATTACCAAAGAAACAAACTCACAACAACCATCACATTTCCTCAAACGACCAGCAAGTAAGCAAAAATGCTGTAAAACACAAATAACACAATCAGATTCAACAGGCTTCTCCACAGATTCCAGCCACATAAAAATCCATCAGACTTACCAAAGCTGCTCATCATCTGAAGACAAAGTCCGTCCTCCTTTCTGTCTTTAGAAAGAGTTTAACCACACGGCTGGACATTATCCGTACGTTTCAGTTCCAAAATGTGAAAAAAAGCGTTATAAATCCATTTCTTCTCCTTCAGCCATTGTGAGTTAAAAAACAACAGGACTAAGTAAAAATCTAAACAAAAAATCTAAAGTACTACATCTAAAAATCTAAACGTCAAGAAAGAAAGTTTAAATAAACATTAATGCTACGTTACGTACTAACTAGCTATACTGAGTTAGCTAAGCTAACCGGCTCTCTTCTTCTTCTGATGAATTTCTGGCAGGCTGTTTAGCTGTTAGCATAATGCTGTACTCTGATGACGTAGGCCAAGACCAGCTAGAAGGCCCTGTCGTGTAAAAGAACACACCCAACATGGCAAACTCGAAATCTGATTGGTTAAATATATGACAATCAACAACATCGTCACGTTAGCTTGAATAGCAGAGGGGATTCACTGGAGATCCTGAAGGCCTCAGGCTAGATTTTTTTACCCGGAGACAGCACAGGGGGAAAATCTGATTGGATAAAAGCTCTAATTTATATGAGCTGCAGGGAGAGAGTAGCGATGAAATGACGTTAATAACAAAACTGATGGGAACGAACTTTGTAAAATATATATAGCATTAATAAAATATATATTAAATTATAAAAACATAATTTGATGATTCTGACAATCTCTAGGCCAGCAGAGAAGGCCTTGCTGGCCCTGACGGCACACCACTGAAAAATACCCTTTAAAAAATCTGAGGATGAAACCAAAACGTATGAAATATGCTTTAATAAAACCTGAGGATGTGACCTTAACCACATGTCAACTGTTTGATTACAAACTAAAACTGTGGAGTTCAGAGGAAAATAAATAACGTGTCTCTGTCCCAAACATGATGGAGGACACTGTACATGTCCATATTTCCTTTGATGGGAAGTTTCAGAGGATCAGATTCATGTGTCGTTACATAAATTCATATTTAATTCAGTAACAGACTTTAGTCTGTGTATGAAGGATTTCTTATAATAATAATGTTTCTCATTGTTCCTGAAACTCTGTTTTGATGAAGATTCTTATGTATATATACAACTTATCAACAAACTCTGTGACATTCACAAGTTATTTGCTGCAGAGTTTGTTGTTGTTTTTCTGCTTATCATTTTGTGAGGCTGTTAGGCTGTTAAAGATAATTTAATGGTGAACACTAATAATTAGTGATCCTGTTTTTTTCCCGTTGAATATGATCTCAAATGATCAAATGAAATCAGATCTGCCATCATCACAAAACATGAGTTGGTGAAGAAAAGGATTTATATTAATTCAAAATTATCAAAATGAAGAGTCGTTAAGTTCTGGAATTTGAATAAAGTCTTCTGTCCCATAAAAAGATTTCCTGATGTTCTGTTAGCCGCCCAGGCTGGATTTAAAGATGTTTATGTTTAACGGCACTTTGTGGACTAATGTCAACATAAGCACAATCAAAGACGAGAATTACTCTATGTGTTGATTTTCATTTTAATATATTTCATTTTACAAACATAAATCTTTCCTGTGTGTTCGTGACGTTTGTGTTCAGGTCGTAATTGGGGATAAAGTGGTTTTGAATCCCGTGAACGCTGGACAGCCGCTACACGCCAGCAGCCACCAGCTGGTCGACAACCCAGGATGTAACGAGGTACGTGAACATGGAACATGAGTCTGAATCTTGCACGAGACGTGTTCCGCTTTCACGTTACATAGTTATAATTATTAAGTCACATTACAGGAGATTCTATACCATAAACACCTTCTCAAAGAAAATACAACATGTACAACATACAAGACACACAGCTCAGTGTTAAGGTGTTCTGTGGGCTCCAGGTGAAGTTTTGTTTCTGTCTGCCTTCCAGGTGAATTCTGTAAACTGCAACACCAGTTGGAAAGTTGTTCTGTTCATGAAATGGAGTGACAACAAGGAAACCATCCTGAAAGGGGTACGCAACGCTCAAACAACGCTCAAACAACCAAACACGCAACGCTCAAACAACACTCAAACAAACATGCAACGCTCAAAAATGCTCAACCAAACACGCAACGCTCAAACAACCAAACACACAATGCTCAAACAACACTCAAATAACCAAATGTGTGTGCATTTGTGTGTATGTGTACGTGTGTATGTGTGTGTGTGTGTGCGTGCGTGCGTGTGTGTGTGTGCGTATGTGTGTATGTGCATGTTTGTGTATACATGTGTGTGTATGTGTTTGTGTGTGCACGTGTGCACGTGTGTGTGTGTGTACATGTGCATGTGTACATGTGCGTGTGTATGTGTGCGTGTGTGTGTGTGTGCGTGTGTATGTGCGTGTGTGTTAATGTCATGGCAGGGGGACGTGGTCCGGTTGTTCCATGCAGAACAGGAGAAGTTCCTCACGTGTGACGACCACAGGAAGAAGCAGCACGTGTTCCTGAGGACGACGGGACGACAGTCTGCCACCTCTGCCACCAGCAGCAAAGCATTGTGGGAAGTGGAGGTGAGAACATATTCTTCATACCTGCTTCGGCACAATTTGTCACGCTGAGGTAACACTGATACCGTTCTGCAGAGTTTTCCAGGTGTTTCTGTCCGTCGTTCTGCTGCAGGTGGTGCATCACGACCCGTGCAGGGGGGGGGCAGNTCCAGGTGTTTCTGTCCGTCGTTCTGCTGCAGGTGGTGCATCACGACCCGTGCAGGGGGGGGGCAGGCTACTGGAACAGCCTGTTCAGGTTTAAGCACCTGGCCACAGGATGTTACCTGGCTGCAGAGGTGGGCGAGGTTCGTGTCTCACCTTGTTCTGAGATGTGTGGTGAGCGTAGCATGTGATGGAGGCGGAGCTTTTACCTGCATTATTGTTGTGTTCCAGGTGAATCCAGACTTTGAGGAAGAGAGCGCTGAGCCGCGTTCCTCAGTAAGTCTTCCTCATCCTCACTAGCCGCTGTTATTGATCTGATCTGATTGGTTCTGTCTGGATCTTTATTGATCTGATCTGATTGGTTCTGTCTGGATCTTTGTTTTCTGCTGCAGGTGATGGACTTTGCACACTTTAATTTCCAGGTACGCTCATATAATCTTTGTTTGGCTGCAGCTGTAAAATGTCGTGGGCTTACCTGTTTAAAATGTTACCTGTTTTACCTTACCTGTTTTAAATCAGTGAGTCTTTGCTGCTGTATTCTGTCCAGGTTGTTTCACTCTTGGAATAAGCAGCCTTAAAGGAGCATACTGGCAATTTTGCATGTTTGAGCCCAATAAATATAACCAACATACATGTTACGTTACTGACAACCATTTCCCAAAACGTAAAACTGTACGTTAGTTTTCAGGCTATTTTGTAATCTTTTAAAATCAAATGTTCAGGTGATACACACACCTTAAAATTCGGTGTTTCACCTGCTAACACTAATGCACGATTGTAGAAGGCATGGACGTTTTTAATTTTGTGGTAAAAGCCGTTTTTCTAGAATATATTTCCTGGAGAATTCTCAGATCACTCTGTACTTTTAACTGCATTAAAATGCTAAAATTAAGTGACTTTGATATTAAATAACAACAACGTGTTTTTCTCTGTGATGATTATTTATCTCAGCACGTTTCACATCTCTACAAGTTGATTTTTATAGTGTCAATGACAGTCTGGAAGGTAGGAAAAACAGTCCTAATATTTATCGGTAGCATTCCAGTAGTATGTTCTGGAAAATGTTTGGAGATCATGTAACATGTATGTGCCTTTTATGTATTAAGTCCTAACGTGTAGAACCACTGCTATGGTCCTTTAATCCTAAATTGCTGTGTGTGCTTTCATAATTCAAACAGCTGATTCCTGTCATATTCAGACCCACCAGCAGGTGGCAGCGTTGTCAATTCCAGCAGCAGCAGATGCTGTGTTTACTGATTTACACACTCAGAGTATGAGATAAAACATTAGCTGCAGTGGATATTGTAGCTTCAGCTTAAAAGCTGCATGCATGCGTGTCGTTTCATTGCGTGTTTTGTTGCAGCTGGATGCAGATAATGAAGCTTTGCGAGCTCGTCTGCGGGCGCCGATGGAGAAAATTATGTACACGCTGGTGCCCGTTCCAGATGGCATGGACATCTCCTCCATTTTTGAGCTTGACCCCACCACTCTGAGAGGGGGGGATTCCATGGTGCCCAGGTATAACACACACACACACANACACACACACACACACACACACACACACACACACACACACACACTTCATACTCTCATTCTACAAAGCTCTGCAGCAAATGACAGAATCATTTAAGATGCTGAACACCACAAAATACCAAACGAGACTTTTGATATGAACAGCAAACATGTAAACGTGTAAATTACACTTTTCTGTTCTTAAAGTGGGAAAATCATCAGGATGCTGGGAATCTGAACATCAGCAGGTGATTCTCCACATGATTAGTAAGAACTCACAGTTTGATGGAACTAAATCTTAAACATTTACCTTATCACACAGGAAACACTGCAAAACTCACCTGAAGTCACGAGATGATGACATCATTTGCTAATTTGCATATGTGACATCACCATGCAGAGACTTGCATTTTTTTGTTTGTTTGTTGTGTACCTCAACATGTTTGTATTTCTGGTTTTATTATTTACTTCTTATTTATTTATTTTAGTTTTATTTTCCCTGCCATGAGCATATCACACGTTTTTCACAGTTCACAATTTTACACAATTATCGTCATCACCTGTCCTCTGCTCTGTTTGTTTACAGGTGTAGCTACTACTACTTACTTCTGATAGCGTGCTAATTAGAAATAGATAAATCATAACTTAAATATAAAGCAGCTCATTAACACGCTGATCTTAATTGGCTTTTACCTGTTGTCCCATTATGTTGTTGAAAGTTGACGCACCTGATAACAACCTGTCGGTAACGTGACAACGATGCTCTGATTAACGTAAGAGAATGAATGAGCTTCAGTCGTCATGGAGCTTACTTGGCATGACACCTTGTAGTTACTATGGTTACCTCCACCAAGAAGGTTATGTGATCACCGGTGTTTGCGTGCTAGCTGAACATCTGAAAAATATATGGATAGATTTGCATGAAATTTGGGGAACAGACAGGTAAAGTGATTAAATTTTGGAGGTGATCATGTTGCATTCAGGATCCAGAAGAAGTTGTAGGATCCTTGGCGGAGGTCAGGATCTCGTTTTTTATAACTTACCCATGTTGTGTTGAACAACAAAGCTTAAATTTGAATTTAGTATTACATTTTCAGCTGCTATGTAAGAAATTATTAATTAAAAAAGTCATTACATTACGAGTAAAAATATATTAGATGTTCGAAGTATTGCAGTACTTTGAAATGAGTCTGTTGCTAAAGTACATCACAGAGTCCACTTCCTGAAGGAGATGTTGATGTTGGTGGTTATTGATGTCTCTACAACTTATTTTAGGGATCAAACACGTGACCTTTGCATAACAAGTTAAATTCTCTAAGCATTCCGTCCTGTCTTTGACTATTTAGCCTCAGTTTTTCATATAGTGTCATTGCTTCGTACTTGCAGGAGCTCGTACGTGAGGCTGAGGCACCTGTGCACCAACACCTGGGTTCACAGCACCAACAACCCCATCGACAAAGAGGAGGAGAAGCCCGTCATGCTACGAGTGAGCAGCCGAAGCTAAAGCTGACAGGTTTAGCATGACGTTTAAACACGTGAAGTAAGAGATTTTCTGTGTTCCAGATTGGAACATCAGCTGTAAAAGAAGACAAGGAGGCTTTTGCTATTGTTCCTGTTCCACCAGCAGAAGTACGTGACTTAGATTTTGCCAATGATGCAAGTAAAGTGTTAGCGTCCATTGCTGGGAAGCTGGAAAAGGGCACAATCACTCAAAATGAAAGAAGGTACAGAATACACTATCATTTGTTATTTATGTATATACAATACATTATCATGTGTTTATATATACAATATCATGTGCATGTACATATATGAACACATTATCATGTGTTCTTTATACAAAGAATACATTTTCATGTTATTTATATATAGAATACATTATCATGTGTTTTTAGATATTGTATATATATTTGAAAATATGTCATCTATGTAAGGAAGAACAAATGTTATTGGAGGACCTACTGATATCTTTGATAAATATATTTATATACCGGCGATCGTGCATGTTTGATATGTATATATACAACCTGCCTGCATGTTATGTTACTCACAATTTACAAAACATAGAAACGTATTTTAGTTTTCCTGTTATATTTTTCAGATCCTCTAATCTTTCTAAATCAAATGTTCAGGTGATACAAACACCTTAAAATTCAACGTTTCACCTTCCAACACTTTTGCATGATTGTAGAAGTCACAGTCGTTTTACTTTCTCAGTAAAATCCATCTTCTCTTGGCATTATGGAAAATTTAAATGTGAAAGATCCAGTATTTCATTGTGGAAGAGTACAGGCTGCAATAAAGGAGCATACTGGTGATTTTGCATGTTTGGGCCCAACAAATATAACCTACATACACATTACGTTACTACCAACCATGCTCCAAAACGTAAAGTTGTATTTGTTGTTTTGTTACATCCCATAATCTTTCAAAATCAAACTCAGCATTTCCCCTGCGAACACGTACGTCTGAATGTAGAAGTCATGGTCCTTTTTCATTTAAAAGTCGTTTTCTCCTGGATGATCTGTTGGAGGCACACGTCGTAGCTCTGTGTTAGATTGATTAAATAAAATTACTTCAGCTAAAAACCTGATAGACGTCATGTTGTCTGATACGGATTATTAATCTCAGCACGTTTCAAGTCTTATTTTTATGTTGTACTGGAACAAAGTGAAACCAACGGCAGCCTGGAAGGTTGAAAAGCAATCCTAATGTTTACCGCTGCAGTAGTATGTTTTGGGAAATGGTTGTCAGTAATGTAGCGTGTGCAGACTGTATATGTTGGGCTCAAACATGCAGGATCGCCAGTATGGTCCTTTAAATGTTCTGCCTGTACACTTGCGTATTTTGCAGGTTTGTGACGAAACTCCTGGAGGATCTAGTTTTTTTTGTGGTGGACATCCCTAACAGCGGGCAGGACGTTTTGGAGATCATGGTCAACAAGCCAAACAGGGAAAGACAAAAACTCATGAGAGAGCAGAATATCCTGAAGCAGGTTGGCCTTTGACCTCAGAGACTGTTTTAACCTTTCTGATTATAAACAAAGTTGGACAATAAGCATTTTAACTTTTTCTGTTACAGATTTTCAAACTTCTCCAGGCTCCTTTCACGGACAGCGGAGACGGCCCGATGCTGCGGCTGGAGGAGCTCGGAGACCAGCGACACGCTCCTTTTAGGCACATCTGCAGGCTGTGCTACAGAGTGCTGCGACACTCTCAGCAGGATTACCGCAAGAACCAGGTGGCTTCCAGCTGCCCATGCCTTTTACCGTCTTAGTGCTTTGCCCTCATGTAGCACTGATCATTCTCTCCTTTTACAGGAATACATAGCCAAACAGTTTCGCTTCATGCAGAAGCAGATCGGATATGACGTGTTGGCCGAAGACACGATCACGGCTCTGCTGCACAACAACAGGAAGCTGCTAGAGAAACACATCACCGCCGCTGAGATCGACACGTTCGTCACACTGGTGAGGAAGAACCGGGAGCCCAGGTGAGATTCCCCCACCTGACCTGTGCCAAGAAGCCATTCAGAGGGAGGGGCTGGGTCAGAGGGAGGGGCTGGTTCAGAGGGAGGGGCTGGGTTTGTTCATATAACAGCTGCTACAGAATGTGAATATAGAGACTTTTGTGCGGACATGTTTATGCAGGACATTAGCAGTACAGCTAATTTGCTAAGAGCTAGGGCTTCTGTAGCTGCTTTCACATGATAAGCTGATTTTTTGGAGAAAGATCTGCGGTCAACACATGGAATGAAGCAACATGTGTCTTCAAGAAGCCGATGCAACCGCAGATTATCTGCCAGTTTTCATGTGGTTGTCCTGCTGACATTTCACCACGCGATCACCTTTCAGATCAAGAAGCATTTTAAAATTTGTTGTAGAACTCAGGAAATTTCTCTATGCAGGTTATGAGTTTCTCCTGCATTGTTGTGTCACGTTTATTCTGACAGTGATGAATCATACAAACGCTCAGCAGCAGACAGGCTAAAGGTGAATTCTGTTGGACTTTAAGTGCAGTGGCAAAGTGGAAAATCTGAGTGGCGTGCTGCGAGGTTTGGAGTCACCACTAAGGAAGCGTTATCATGTGACACCTTATTTAATGATGCTGGAATCAGGCTTCACAGTTTGATCCGTTATGACACCTGCCATTTCAAAACACCTACATCGTGTTCTCTGTCTGTCCATAAGCTCCTCCTCCTTCCTGCAGCACAAATGTTGTGTCCTGTTTTCTCTCAGGTTCCTGGATTACCTGTCAGACCTGTGTGTGTCCATGAACAAGTCCATCCCCGTGACCCAGGAGCTCATCTGTAACGCCGTGCTGGACCAGTCCAACGCCGACATTCTCATCGAAACCAAGTCTGAGCCTCACTTGTTGTCATTTTACGATGTAGCCGAGCTGAAGTGAACAGAGGAATAATTTT
This sequence comes from Lucifuga dentata, assembly GCA_014773175.1. Classification (NCBI taxonomy): domain Eukaryota; kingdom Metazoa; phylum Chordata; class Actinopteri; order Ophidiiformes; family Bythitidae; genus Lucifuga; species Lucifuga dentata. The sequence continues at coordinate 11,045 of VXCM01003109.1, read as the reverse complement.
GTTTTCGTGACATTTGTCAGACTCGTCTTGTCGAGGTTTGAGATTGAGACATCAACAAATGGAGAGAATCCAGTGGAGGCGGAGGATGAGGAGGAGGTGTGGCTGTTCTGGAAGGAAAACTGTAAGGAGGTCCGCAGTAAGAGCATCCGGGAATTAGCCCAGGATGCAAAAGAGGGACAGAAAGAGGACCAGGAGGTGGTCAGCTATTACAGGTGAGACGTCTCCATTCTACATGTATGAAGCTATGGCTGTGATGTCACACGTCCTTTACATTGATGAAAATAAGGTTTCAGAACTCATCTGAACTGTTTCATTAAAATAATGGAGCTGTCGCGTTTTGGCAGAAATGCGACGAGATGAAGAGACGATCAGAGCAAAGTAACGACGTGATGCACATATGATTTAACTTCACATCTATAATTTTACTAGCTCATGAAAGCAGCTGTGTGTGTGTGTGCACGTACATCTGCCAGTGCTGTGCTGAAATCTGCATAAAAACTGCATCCCCACTTCTACTTAGATTTGCATGAAGGAATGAAATGCCATTAAAAGCTCATATTTGGGTTATTTTTGTGAGACGGTGCGTTTGGTGAACGTCACCCTCAGAAAGGAGGAGATGCATTTTCTGGCAGAAATAACAAAAAAATAAAAATGGAGGACTGAATCGCTGCTGCCAGTAAACTTACTGTAGGTATTATGCCTCTAAGAAACGCCATAATCACTGTTTGATAAAAGTTATTCAAAGGAATAAATATTGTCTTGGATTACATGTATGATNCGCCATAATCACTGTTTGATAAAAGTTATTCAAAGGAATAAATATTGTCTTGGATTACATGTATGATGTATTGTCCGCGGGATGCAGTTTTCAGCAGGGATGCAGATTTCGACACAGCACATCTGTTGGTCTGACAGGCCGTTACCTGACTGAACCAACATGCTGGCGCAGTGTGATTGCACAGTACTATGAACGCTCCTATAAATTTGGTTAATAACGTCCATCTTAGAATTCTGCAGGAGTTTCCCTTCTTTAATAAATTCATCAGGCTTACAGATGAATACTCTGTCCCAGGTGCCAGCTGAACCTTTTTGCCCGGATGTGTCTGGACCGCCAGTACCTGGCCATCAACAAGATCTCAGGACAGCTGGATGTGGATTTGATTCTGCGCTGTATGTCTGATGAAGACCTGCCCTATGACCTACGGGCATCTTTCTGCCGCCTGATGCTGCACATGCATGTGGACCGTGACCCGCAGGAGCAGGTCACGCCTGTCAAATACGCCCGTCTCTGGTCTGAGATTCCCTCTCAAATAGCCATCGACGAGTGAGTTGTCTTCGTTAAAGGTTTGCTTTAGCTGTAGGCAGGGCTGGGCGATACGGCCTAAAAATAAAATCTCAGTTTTTTTCACACTGATGGACGATTTTCTATTTTAATTGATTTTTTTGTTGTTGTTGTTCTTCTCTAAACAAAAAAATAAATTCAAATAAGTATCTTCTTTATTAAAATAATAAACACAAATATTGAAACTTTTAAATAAAGTTGTAGGGCTTTCTAAACAAAAGCTTTTAAACTGAAAGGTTTTAGCAGCGATGTCCAGCTTCCTGTGAGGAACACCAGCCTGTCTGCTGCCTCTGGATGCTCTGACATGTTAAATATTACACATATGAAGACCCTCTGATCAGACGTCATGACTCTGGAACATGATGCAGGAACATCATTTGCTGTTTTGCTGCACTTTGACTGCAGATATGCATGTCGCAGCATTGCATTGCTGCCACTTAGCTGCAGCTCCTACAGTCGTTACAGACGTGCTTACTCCACGCCATGAAGTGCAAAACCGAACAACTTCCACATGACCGACGTGAGGAAGTTTCCTTTTTTAGAAACAAGCTTGTCTTCAGTCAAAGGGTTTGCTGCATCTTGCTGCACATCTGAACGCTGAAAGTGGGCGTGGCATCAACGAACGTGATGGACTGTTGATTGGTAAGGTGTAACTGCGGCCGCTGCAGGCAGAGCCGCGGACCCTCACGAACTCACGAAAAGCATAAATAAGGCTTGTAGGTGTAACGCGCACAAACAGCCTTGATTGACGGAGAGCGACCCGTTGCTGCATTTTCCCCGTTAAAAATAGTTAGTAATCTTTTTTAATCTTGATTTTTTGATTCAGCCATTTTACACATCGTGCCAAAACATAAAATCGAATTAATTAGTTAAATCAATTTATCGCCCAGCCCTAGTATAGTAACGTTCCAAAGCTGTCAACAAGTCTCTGATACGTGATTCTGATTTCTGCAGCTATGACAATGATGGAACCACCAGAGATGAGATCAAAGAGCGCTTCTGCCTCACCATGGACTTTGTGGAGAATTACCTACGAGAGGTGGTGTCACAAAACATTCCCTTCTCTGACAAGGAGAAGAACAAGCTCACCTTTGAGGTACGGCTGCTGGTTAGGGTTAACGAACAGAAGACAGAGAATTCCACACGTTGTCACTTATGATCTCTTGTGTACAGGTAGTGAACCTGGCGAGGAACCTCATCTACTTTGGTTTCTACAACTTCAGCGACCTGCTTCGCCTGACAAAGATACTGCTGAACATTCTAGACTGTGTGCATGTCAGCACCATATATCCTGTCAATAAGATGGAGAAGGAAGAAGAAAACAAAGGTCACTTCCACGTTTCAGGATCAGACAGTGCAATAACTAAAACCTGCATACATGTTACTTTACTGACAAACATGTGACAAAACATAAAACTGGTAAATATTACAACTGTTTTTCCTACCTGCCAGACTGCTATTGGTTTCAGTTCATTCCAGTACGACATAAAAATCAACTACAGAGACTTAAAACGTGTTTGAGATAAATAATCCATCAGAGAGAACATGGTGTATGTTATTATTTTTGTCAAATTTTCTTAATCCAACACGGAGCTATATGGAAGAAGCTGTATGTTGATAATGTATGTCAGCAGGTGAAACTTGGAATTCTAAGGTGGGTGTATCACCTAACCCTTTGATTTGAAATGTAGGGAAAGATAGCTAGAGGATTTGACAAAATAACTAAATTAAAAACTAAAATAAACTAAAGTAAAATATGCTGTTTTTGAAAATGGTTGTCACTAATGTAACATGTATGCAGGTTTTATTTATTGGGCTCAAACGTGCAAAAATTGCCAGTATGGTCCTTTAACCTTTTCTACCGTACATCAGCAATGCTAAAAATGTTATGCTAACAATATTTTATTTATTATCATAAATTATTTTAAACATGTTGATAAATTTCTTACAATGAACCAGTTTCCACTTTGTTTCTACGAGGAACAAGTTTGATTACACAAAGATTTAACGTCTGATTTCATTACATACGTACAAACTTCCTGATTTTAAGCATAATGACTCGTGTGTGTGTGTGTGTGTGTTGTAGCCGGCAGCAACGTGATGAAGTCCATCCATGGCGTGGGGGAGCTGATGACACAGGTGGTGCTGCGAGGTGGAGGTTTACTTCCTGCCACGCCAGCTCACCAGCCAGAGGGAGATGTGGTCAAAGCTCAGACTGAGCCTGAGAGAGAAGACATCATGGTGATGGACACCAAGCTAAAGATCATCGAGATTCTGCAGGTACGTCAAGAGAAACGTTTCCTCTTCACGGCTACATTCAATAACATTTCATCTTTTTGTACGTGTTGTAAATTAGTCTTTTCTCTTCCTGTAGTTTATTCTGAACGTACGACTGGACTACAGGATCTCCTGCCTGCTCTGTATTTTTAAGCGTGAGTTTGATGAGAACAACCCACAAGCCGTCAGCACCGCCGGCCAAAACGGAACCAGTGTCACAGGTCAGGTGACTTACTGACAGCCCTCTAACCTTTCTTTATAATTATTATTTATAGGATTGTCTTTATTAATTCTTTGAATTGTTTAGGAAATCTGGACTTTGAGAACATTGAGGAGCAGGCAGAGGGAATCTTTGGAGGAAGGTAACACGTATGATGCATGAAGAATATCAGTACAATAAAATAAAAATAACTTTATTCATCCCCACAGAAAAAGGTTTGATCAGTGCAGAACTCATGGAGAAGAAATGAAGCTGATAAAAACATACAAAGTACAGATAACACTGAGTACAGAGGCAGTAAAAAAATAAGTACTAAATACATTCAGACTGTATGTTTAGTGCAGCAGCAAATAACTAAGTTACTAAACAAACAGATTAATTATTCCTGTGGACAGATAATAAATAAGCAATGACATGATGGTTAAAATGACAATAGAAGTCAGAAATATAAAAATACAGTTAGAATGTGTAATAAATATTGAGATAAATATAAATATACAGTTAGAATGTGTAATAACTATTGAGATAAATATAAATATACAGTTAGAATGTGTAATAACTATTGA
>VXCM01003108.1:0-71772 GCA_014773175.1 Lucifuga dentata | reverse complement strand
AAAAAAAAAAAAAAAAAAATTTGAATAATATCTAATTAATCAGAATGTTGTTGTTTTGACACCATAGTTACTATAGTTATTGGAGGTTTAACCTCCTTCTGTGCTTTCATTTCTGACTGACGAAGCCATTTGGATGGATGGTGAAACATTTCAGAAGTAAAGAACTTGAATCCAGTTGACCTGACTGAGTTTTTCATACAGCTTATCTACCGCCTGGATGACTGAGAATCTTCATCAAAACAATGTGACAGTGTGTTTTATGAATCTTCAAAGAAGGAAATATCGTAGTAACACCTCTTTGAAGGCAAACGCTAAAAGATGCTGCTATCGGGAGTTTATGAATGAGCGAACGTGGCTGTTTGCTCTAATCGACGTGTTAGATCAGGTGGTGCTGTGTTTCATGATTTACCACCATTTTTTTTTCTTCAATCCAGCACCAGGCCCCATCTGACATGTTTTTGTTTTATCTGTTTTTCTTTATCAGTACTTTTCTCATATTAATATAAAATTTAAAAAAATGTATCTGATCAGTCATTTGAATGTTTCGTACTAATGGATTGCTGTTTTTTTCTGTTTTCTCTCAGCTTCATCACATTCAGATCATGCACCTACCTGGACAGGAAGCACACAGTGTTTGGCAGGTAAAGTTTTTGAAGATTGCATGTAAAGTTGGAAGAAAAAATTTGCAAGGTGTTTAAAATGATGGATGTGTGCATGACTGACCCATAAGCTGGTCTGATCTTCATCATTTTGCTTGAAGTAATGACACAACAACATTTGTTTAATCATTCAGAGTTCAAGCTGGAAAAGTTTGGCTGTTAAACATTATTGTGTTTAATATATGTAGAACCTCCATTAGCAGCATTTTAGAACATCTCAGTACTTTTACTTGGCCATCCCAAAACAAACCATGTCTTCTTTTAAATGGTCTGTTTTACATGTGTCTGTTCATCGTCTTGTTACACCATTCAACTTCTAATAAGCTTCAGGTGGCAGACGTGATCTCCTGAAAAATGTCTTGATGCTGCTTTGAAATCTTTGTCCTAGATGGTCCCTGGCCTTCCCTGGCCTTGGATTTGTTATGTTCAGTGTTTTTCTGCTGTTTCTCTTGTTCATTGCATGTTGCGCTGTTGGTGTAATCTTAAGCATTCTGAGCAAAAGTATTGAATTCCCTTCGTTGTTTTGCTGAAGACTGATAATCTTCTTCCCTCTTAAATTTGTTGTGATTTTGTCAGGGTTGAGTTGGACAGCAACCTACATTCTCATCTCACATCTGATTCCCATGCCATTCTGAAGAAATCTTTTAACTTAGTTTTAAATTAGATTGTGACTGTTTAATTGGTATTTTCAGTATTAACTAGAGCAAGGATAATTATTTCTTTATGACTAGACAAAGCTTAACATTTTCTACAGAGGCTCTATGGAAAGTATCTTTGACTTAATACTTATGTCAGCATATTTTAACTGGTAAAAGAGTGAACTTGAGCTCCATCTACACAACAATGAATTGATTTACGTTTGCAAAACTTTACACTGTATACAGAGGGGGTGACACTAACAGCTGTATTTTCTCTGTGATTTTTCACTTTTTTCTTGTGCAGGGTTGTTGGGGGATTTGAAACACTCACAGCCATGGAAAATGTGGAGAGCGATCCCAAAACAGACAAACCCAAGGTAGGAATCAGTGATGTTCGCCTCCAAACATATTAGGTCTGAGAAACGAATCTAGACGTTAATTATGATGTCAGATCTTTTTGTAGTAATCTGAGGCATGATAAAGCGTTTCTTTCCTGCAAACACCACATTTACAATCATTTTACAATCTACAATCGACATTACTTGCTGTGGTTCGATGTTCGTCCAAATCATAATTACATTCTGGCTTTTCTGTCAGTATGGAAGGCAGGCTGACAAACATGAATAACTGTTAGAACCTCCTTTACAGAGGTGTGTAGAGTAGCCAGAAACTGTACTTCATTAAAAGTATTGTTACTTTATGATAATAGTGACTCAAGTAAAAGTAAGAGTAGTCACCAAAATAATGACTTAGTGAGAGTAATAAAGTCTCTACAAAAAGATTACTTGAGTAGTGAGTAACTTTGATTAAGCTTATTCTTTAGAATAATCAACAAGCAATAAAGGCTCGTCTGAGGAAAAAAAAATGCGAAGTAGCCATATGTAGCTTCTAATACAATCCAAATCATATCGTATAAAGAAACAGTAGACAGTAATAAATCAGATATTTACCACATAACAAATCATGACAATTCTGGCCGGGCCCCAAGACAGTTAGCTAGGTTAGCTTCATGAATTTACTCAGAATAGAACAGGAAAACTTGAGTTAGCAATAGCAGTAGCAGCTAGTTAGGTAGCTAGGTTAGCTTCATGAATTTACTCAGAACAGAACAGGAAAACTTGAGTTAGCATTAGCAGCAGCAGGTAGCTAAGTAGCTAACATTGCAGCTTACCGCCACGTTTCTTCAAGTTCCGTGTTGATTCTTAGAAGCTGAAATGTCACATTTTTAGCGAGACAAAGACGCAACGCGTTATGTAGCTGTTGGCTTTGGTGGAGGGGGGGATGAACGAATAACTCCGTAATTGTTGCTGTTTCTCCGTGCCACCCTTTCTCTTTTTAGAATCCATTTTTTATCTAAGCGCCAAGAAAATTATGAAAGAGAAAATTATGTTTGCTTAGTTTAAGTTGATTTTAATTGATTGACTGATGATTATATTGTGCAGTGTAAAGGTCACCGGCCGGCCCACCTATCAAGCCATGTCAACCCATCGTTGTCATGGAGATGATGGACGCTGAATGTGATTGGACCAAACCAAAGCAGCAGTCAGACATTCTGCTGCTTACAGCGGAAAAAACGGAGAATTTTGACTCGTTGCGTCGGAGCGATGTCTCACAGATAATACAGATAAAAAAGAAATCAAATAGTGTGACCAAATGTAACGGAGTAAAAGTATATTTTTTTCTTCATAAATAGTAAAAGTATGAGTTAAAAGTATCCTGCAATAAACCTACTCAGTGAAATACAATTTTATGAAAAAAGTTAAGTAAAAGTAATGGAGTAAATGGAACACGTTACTACACACCTCTGCTCCTTTAACAGCAATAACCTCCAGCAGATCTTTTCTGTAGCAGCTGATCAGACTTGCTGATTACTGATTACTGACTCTGACCTCTCTTCTGTTGAGCCATGCTGTGATTTACGTGTGTGTCGGATCCCAAACCTTCACTATGCTTCACAGCTGTGATGAGGTTTAGTTTCCACTTTATACTAGTATAGTATATAATAGTTCCTTTTTCCTCCAAACTTGGCATAATAATAATAATAATAATAGTAACTTTATTTATATAGCACTTTTCAAAACAAAGTTACAAGGTGCTTAACAACATAGCCAAGTTCACACACAATAATATAATAAAACAATTACAACGTGCTAACAATGCAGACAATAGTGCACAAGGCAAATGACAATCGCAATACAAGATATACAAAATACATAATCCATGGGGCATCATTCATTTCTGCTAAAAAAGTTAATCTGCGCAGAGAACGCTGTTCCAGGCGTGTTGTGGAACATCCCAGCTGGTAAGATGTGTTTCTGTGGACGTGAACATCAGCACATTGTGGACATTTCGGCAGGTGTTTTTAGTTGGCATCTCCTTCAGAGTTGCACATTTGTGCTGTGAGTGTGATCTCTGCAGGATGCTGCTGCTGGAGAGAAGCAACAAGACTGAATTCCCTCCCTTTTTACACCGTTTGTCTTCCTGTTGGAGCGTCTTTGTGTGCCTTTTTGCTCATCCTCTGCAATTCAACTTCCACCTCAAAGTCACCTGAATCACCTGGTCCACTCAGCTTCTGAAGAAGTCATTAGCCTCTCACTTCATTTTTTTAAACCAAATGATCAGTGTTTATGCTACGACCCAGCCTAGGGGAACTGGGTGCAGCATGTGTTGGAGGTACAGACAACAGTACTTATTTACAAATATATACAAACAGACAGAATACGACAGAACGAACACACAGAGCAGAAAGGCTAGCATACAATCCAGGTTAACTGACACACACACACTATGGTCCCACTGGACCGAAACACAGAATATTCTCACAGGATTCGAATGGGTAAAATGACTAAAATAGCAACCAGAATTAACAGAAGGCACAAAATAGCCGGCATGAAAGTCCGAATGGACAGAAACACAAAATATCCTCACTAGGATCACAGAACTGCCGGCACTATGAATCAGATGGGTTAATGGACAGAAACAATAACAGAAACACAGCGGCACTGTTGGGAGTGGATGAGGCAGGGAAACCCTGACACCAAGTAGCTGACAGCTTGAATCCCAGGCGATCGGCACCAGCCAAACCACGTATGAGACGTCCTCCAAGCGTGGGCTCCAACAACCAATCCACATATGACATGCTCTTCCAAATTATCCAATGGAATGTACCTGCACACACACACAAACACACACGTACACAGAAGCACAGGTATGGCCCGCTACAGGCCAGTGGAAGAAAGAGAGCGATCGAAAGACACAAATAAATGAACACACAAATATAACCAAAATACGACCACGGTTGTAACCCTCCCCACCTAAAAAAAAAAAAATCAGACATTTCTCCCTAGCAGAAATGTTTACTTTAACCTGATCCAAAACGTTACACAACATCAGTCATCACATTTTCCAGTTTCTTAACACAGGATTAAAGGGGAGTAATGCTAAAACACAAACACACAAACCACTAATCACTAGTCAGACTAGGATAACCACGAACCAAAAAGAAAAACAAAGAAGTAAATCTAACCAAACCATCCTGTAAGACAAAGGTGTACATAGCTAAAACTGGCTTCCTACCCATGCTCAAACAAAGGAAGTACAGGTTTTCAGGATTAACTATATAACATTACAAATTAGGGCTGGGCGATATGGCCTAAAAATAAAATCTCGATTTTTTTCACATGATGGCTGATTTGCGATTTTAATCATTTTTTATTTATTTATTTATTTCTCTTTTCTCTATTTAATTCTCTAAACTCTTAAAAAAAAAAAAAAAAAACCCTAATTCATACGAGTATTTTCTTTATTAAAATAATAAATTGTCGGGCTTTCTAACCAAAACCTTTCAAAATAAAAGGTTGTAGCAGCGATGTCCAGCTTCCTGTCTGCTGCCTCTTGATGCTCTGACATGTTACAGTATTACATGTAACATGTATGTTACAGTATTCCACCTACAGACCCGTTTGCTGCACGCCGTGAAGCATGCAGCAAACGGGTCTGTAACGTTTATAGGAGCTCCGCGCCATGAAGCGCAAAACCGAACAACTTCCAAACGATGAAGAGACCTTTTTAGAAACGAGCTCATCTTCAGCCGAAGTGTTTGTTAGCATCTTGCTAGCATGTCTGACCTGCTGAAAGCTTTGTGGGCGTGGCATCAATGAACATGACAGACCATTGAGTGGTAAAGTTGGAAACCACGTCCGTGTCCGCTGCAGGCGTAGCCGTGGACCCTCACGGACATGAGAAAGTATGAACAAGGCTTGTAGGTTTAACGTGCACAAAACAGGAATGGGCTTGATTGACGGAGAGCGACCTGCAGCTGCATTTTCTCTTTTAAAAACAATTAGTTTTTTTTTAAAAACTCGATTTTCCAATTCAGCCATTTTACACATCGTGCCAAAACTAAACTCAAATTAATCGATTAAATTGATTTATTGCCCAGGCCTATTACAAATGGTCGATTCTGAACCCCCACACAGCCAAATCTGACAGTCTGTCACAGAGTCACAGAATTATTGCAGAGTACTCACGACAGAGTTTCTTGTCACAAACCAACAATCAATCAATCAATCAATCAATCAAACACAGAGAGAGAGCAGAGAACAAGCTGCAAGGAGAGCGAGTACTGAGGCGTCGCCCCAGGAAGTGCATCTCCTGGCTTTTTATACTCGGAAGCGGAGACGTGTGGACCAATGACAGCTCTCAGTAACCTCAGGGAGCCAATCAGCAGACGACACCTGCTTCACTGACGGGCACACGCACACTCATACATGCACACACACACACAGAGCCACACAGCGCACAACATATGCTCTGGAGAGGGATGGTTTGCAACAATACAATACAAACAACACAATATGACCCAGGGTCATAACAGTTTTATTGCTGCTTTCACTATTTTTAGGAACATGTATAACTATTTCATTATCTTCGCTTTAAGAAGATTGTTTTGTCAGTTCTTCATAAAAGTCAGATCACATTTGATTAACTGCAGAAAAAAATTCACTGATTTTTCCTTGAAACTGTACTTTAACTGAAAATAGTACAACTACATTTTCTCAGTTCTAAATGGGGTAAAAATCTTTTTCTTTTTTTTTTTCCAAGAACTTACCAAGAGCACAGTATTCGCGCCTGTGAAAATATTTCCACATTTACTATTATATCATTTTGAACTATTAGAGTATTTAGAAATCATGCAGTATTTTCCAGGAAAAACACAGCCTGTTGAGTTTTTCTTAGTTGAAGTTTTAAGATCCTAATTTTTTCTTTCTGGTTGTCTGGCAGTCAGAGATTAAGCTCCTGAGTACAACGGTGTTTGTGGACCCTTACGAGGAGGCTGATGTCCAGGTTTGTGTCTTCATCTGTCTGCATCTGTGGGTAATGCTGGTGTATGTGTATAAAATTTGTTTTAATACCAAACTCTCAGTTCAGTCTGACATGACACAGAGACGGAGCCGAGCCGAATGTAGACAAATAAAAACATCTGCCTGAGTCAAAAACAGGAGAAAATGTTACCAAAAAATAAAAAAAAAATCTTCTGCCCCCTGCAGCTCCAGCACGGCTTAAGCTATTTACATACATGTACAGGAAGTTAACCCTCTGGACCCCAAGCACTTTCTGGGTGGTTTTTGCTCCTGTCACATTTTTACTCACTGTGGCTCATTTTTCACTGTAGCTGCAAGTCCTGCACCTCTATGGAAGCAGCACAGTCATGGCTATATGTAGGAAGAACTCAAAAATGTCTTTTGTGCAGTATAACACAGTTACAATGTCATAAATCATAAAAAAAGAAAAAAAAAATGTAAGTTGAATTTCTTTGATAAATTATTTTAAAAAAATAGAAAAAAGATGTAATCTATATATACAACATTTTTCCAAGTGCCCACAAGTGTTACCAATACTGGAAAAATAAAATAAAAAAATAAAAAAGGGACTTTATATACTGAACTATTTACATTTTTACAACCTATTATCTATTATAAGCAGTAGGTTTAGTGTTCCTGTGCAGTCTGCATTCAGCCAATGACTCGCTGAATTGTTGTCATGTGACTGTTAAAGAGAACAGAGGCGCTCCAGGTTTGCTAGTTGTGGTGAAAAATGCAGAATTTGTTGCTTTTTACAGAATTTGGATTATACAAAGGGTTTATTTTTAGAGAATTTTTAAATGAGACATTTATAATAAAGTGATTTTGAGGAAATATTCTAAGCTTAGATTTGGTTATGTTTCCTGACTTCTGTGCTTAGTGCTCATGGTTAGTTCAAGGACCATCGGAAATTTGAAAACCCAACGATAATTTTGATTTTTAAAGTTTCTGGCTATGACAAATGGTGTAATTTTGGCGATTGTTTAAAGCAAACATGCCTTTCAAACCCGCCGGCGGGTTTTGGGGTCAGCCATTACATTACAGTTTCCCACTCTGAAATCTACAGCACAACAATAGACAAACCTGGCTGAGTAAAGCCAGGCTTCAAATGCTCTCATTTATCACCGCTGCCTACACATTAACATCCACCTTCAGGTCTGAAGAAGTTTTTATTTAAAGGTAAAGTGTAATTTTCAATGTATTTGCTGCAGTAACTCAAATCAACCATTCTCCTGACTTCACCTGGAGGCAAAGTTAAGAGTTAAACATTTTTACTCCTATTCATGTTCAGATTACTGATGCAGGATGTGTCATGTTGCAGTAATGTTTTTGGCCACCAGAGGCAACAAAAAACAAAGCTGCATTTTACATCAACTCTACTCTCTACTCAACATAACTGACTTCATATTACTTTATGCTGATCTGAAACCTCCAGTATTTTCAATTTTCTACAAATAAGCAACTTTATGAGTGTTAAATGTCAAACTTAGCTGATTCAATCAGACAGACTCTGAGGACCGTGCTGCATCAGCTCATTCACATGGCTGCTAAACACACCAACATTATGCAGCCTGCATCTAAACACACAGATCACCCTTATTTAAACACACGGATCACCCTCATCACCCTGATCTAAACACACAAGCTGCAGCTCAGAAATAACTTGGGCTGTGTGTGTGTCTGTGTGTGTGTGTGTGTGTGTGTGTCAGATTGCAGCAGAGCGAGAAATGGAGATCCAGAGGCAAAAGGAAGAGAAGCAGCAGGTGAGCATCGCACTAAAGAAAGCCAAGGAGGAAGAGGCGCCTAAGACCTTCAGAGAAGGCGTGGGGAAATACATAAACCCTGCCATGGTGTAAGGACACACACACACACACACACACACACACACACACACACACCATACATTTACAGGGTGTTTGTGCAGTTTAGTTTCAGGGATTTGAGGAAGAAGATAATGATGAATGGAGACATGCTGATAGAATGAATAGGTGCCCAAAATCACCAGTTATAGTGAATTGTTCCTGTTATAAAAACATATTTTATGCATATTGTATCTTGCTATATAGTATATCAGTATATATTACATCATTTTAAAGACTGTAGAAACTGCTAAGGTTTGTGGTGAGTATAGGTGATACATAACATTCACATTCAGACTGCAGCAAAAAATAATGGAGCTGGATTTGCCCCAAAATGCTGCTTCATGCAGGAAAACCCACAGCATCTCCTGAATGCTGCTGCATGCAGAAAAACCCACAGCATCTCCTAAATGCTGCCGCATGCAGGAGAACCCACAGCATGTCTAAACGCTGCTGCATGCAGAAAAACCCACAGCATGTCCTAAATGCTGCCGCATGCAGAAAAACTCACAGCATGTCTAAACGCTGCTGCATGCAGAAAAATCCACAGCATATCCTAAACGCTGCTGCATGCAGCAAAACCCACAGCATGTCTGCTGTTCATGCAAACTTGTCTTCAGAGAAGACTTGTCTTCTTTTCACTGTTTGAAGTTGTATGGAAAACGCTCGTCACCGTTTTCTCTGGCAGCCGTGCACAAAACAACCAGGTTTTCCCTTTACTGTGAACACGTGTGAATACTCACACATCAAATAAAACATGTGACAGCAATTGAAATACACAATCCATATCTATATCTATAGTACATTATTCAGAGTGTTCAGAGCAGTTAATGCTCCTTCATATTGGTGGCAGATTGCTGTGAGGTGTAAATGGTGTCTTACTTGTGTGGGGTGTGTGACGTGGGGGAGGGACATGATAAGGAAGTTGGGGCCGCCCAAGTTACGGAGTGTGATGGGTGGGTTCAGCGCTAACTTTACCGACACTTCAAGTTGTTGATGGGGGGGATGCAACGGAGCACAGCTCCTTGCGTACTCGCAGCAACGGCAAGTATAAATCAAACTAAGGCTGGGTTGTCCATAGGCGAAACCTGGGTTGGCTGGGCCGCCCAGGTTTCGCTTATGTGTGGGAAACACTGGGTGTCAAACTGAATGCTGCTTTATTTCTCACTTTACTGAATGATTTCTTTAGAAATCTAAAGAATCTAATGTTCTTTCTCTTTTCAGTTCTGACTTGTCATTGACTAATTGTTTTTATCGTGAAAGGTTAACTTCACATATAACATGAATATATCCATTTTAATCTGAATGAAGTGACATTAGACAGATATAAATATGAACAAAAAGCTTTGGCCGTGTCGCCTGAAATGGCAGGAAGCGTGATGTAAAAGCCGTGAATAAAGCTGAAAGTGCAGCAGCGTTCAGAATGAGGCTGCATTCATCATTTATGACCCACTGGGATGCAGCTCTGGAGAAGAAGGTGAAAGACATGAAATATTTCACGTTTCTCTATTGGAAACAAAAGAAGCTGAATTCTTATATCCAATCAACTCTACAATGTAGAGAATATTATTTAAAACAATGAAATGTTGAAAACATCTGGCAGGACGTTCTTTCTTTGTCCATCAGGCTGAAAAGACATTTTGAAAGTTCTAAAGATGAAATGATGAGAATGAGAAAAAATATGAGAATATGACAACTCCATTGTTGAGATGACAATTCCATGCAAGGCTGGTAGAAAGTTTGATAAAATGATTACAGTCCTCGACAGGAAGCCCAGAGAAATTTTGTTAATGAAGAGGAGGAAAAGACAGCGGATTTAAAATGTGAATTCTGTGTGTTTCACCTCGTGAGCTGAAGCAGCAAACAGACTCACCTGTGTGTTCAGACTCCACTCAGATTCTGTCTGATCTCATCCAGGAAGCGTCCAGCTGCTGAAGATGACAGTGGACCGTCCACCAGTGGAACAGCAGCCAAAAAGTCCAGAGGGAAGACTGGTTTAGGCGACTTCAGCTCCTGGTAGCAGCAAGATGGAACCTTTTCTATTTGAAGCTGTTTTGAGTAAACTTGTACTTACACTTTGAACTTTGAAACTTTTTTATGCTTTCTGTTGTCTTCATCATGAGCAGCTCTGTTGTGAAGTTCCAAATTAAAGCTCTTTTTTAAAATAGTTTGACATTTGTGGTGTGATTTAAGGAGCCGTGAGCCAATGAGCAGCCGCGTCTCGGATCAGCAGGTTCTTTACCATCATTTAATCACTATTTCAAATAAAACATCTTGATCGATATCTTTGATGCAAGACAGTTAAATTTAATATTTAATCATGAGCGTAATTAACTCTGAAAACACCAAACCGAGAAACCAAACCAGAACAGAGTAACACAATCATGCAGATTGCTGTTAGCATCTGTTGAAGCTGACTTCATACATGATGTTTAAAACAACCCAATCAGATTACAGTTGCTGCAACTTGTATGTAAGCTTTTTTTTTTTTTTTTTTTTTTACTAGACAAAGAAAGTTTTGACAAATATCTCACCTTTACCTGTTTCTTCCAAGACACACTTTGCTGCAGACATCCTTGTTTTACTGGAGAAAGGGAAGTTGGCAGTTTCAGGCTTTTCTCATTCTAGAGCTTTGAAAAATATTTGCTACTGTTTGCGCCACATGACTCAACAAATTGATCAATTTACCTGATTGGTAAATGAATGGCTTCTCTTTACTTACGGCACTTGGGTTGGTAATTGTTTTTTTTTAGATGCAGAAAAAGCGTTTGACCTTGTGGAATGGATCTACGGTCAAGAAATGTGACATGGATAAACATTTTTTGCTAAACATAAACTCCCAGTCAGAGTTAAAAATCAGATTATTTCACGGAGCATTCTCATTTCCCCACAGCGACTTGCTCTCGTGGCAGAAAGATACTGTATAATACAAGCAGAAATAGCGTTAATACAAGTAATAATGATGTAATGACATACGTTCCATAGATCAGAAGAATTCATGCTGTTAAAAGCATTACTATGTAAAATATACTGATGGACAAACTTTTAAAAATCTTTCAAATGATTTGCTGCCTTCTTTGGAGCAAAAAGCACATAAAAAAAAGAAAAATAAGTTGCAGTGGAAGACAAGTCGTTTCTGTTCATTCAACGTCCAGTTCTAAATATCACAATCATGAAAATAAGGACAACTTTGAATCAAAAAAAAAAAATTTAGATGTTAAATTCACTCTCTTCTGTCGTAAATAAAAAGGAATCTGTTTTCTGAGCTTAAAAAAGCTGAAATTAAAACTTTTAATGAGTTTTATGCTAATGTTTGGTATTTTTTATCATTAATAATGTTTTAATCATTTTTTTCCCAATACCTAAAGGTATAGACTTCTTTCATAATTCCTGTTTAGGAAATTTAGGAGACTCCTGCAGTTTCTCTTTATAATTGTACTACATTTGACTTTGCTGGTTCACAGGATGAAAATGCTGCTGCACTGATAAAAAAATAAAATAAAATCTGATAAACTAAATAAACTGAAAAAGTTGCACTTAAATGTACTACAAAATGCTGAAATGTAAATTATGCACGAATTATATGATGTATGATTCAAAAGTCGTGTGATTGCTGGTGTTTGTGCCGCGTGAACATAAAATCAGATCAAAGTTCAACTCACAGTTCAGCAGCAGAAACTCCATTCATATTTCAGATCATGTTAAAGCTACTTTAAAAAGATTAATTACCAAAACAAANGCAGAAACTCCATTCATATTTCAGATCATGTTAAAGCTACTTTAAAAAGATTAATTACCAAAACAAAAGTAACTATGAGGTTCAGTAAGAGTCTGAAAACCAGCAGGAAATATAAAGTCTAAGCTGCTGTTGCTGCTATAGCTGTTGCTATTGATACTGCTGCTGCTACTGCTGCTGTTGCTAATGCTGTTGCTAATGCTGTTGCTGTTGGAACATTAAAGCAGCAAAAACCAAACCTCTCACATTTAGTANTGCTGTTGCTAATGCTGTTGCTGTTGGAACATTAAAGCAGCAAAAACCAAACCTCTCACATTTAGTAAAAGCTTTTTGATCTGCATGAATATGTGAGCGATCTCTCTCATAACACACAACCTGAGTAAATCTCTCTTCATGAGGATGAGGGATTCAGGATGAGGAAAATAAGTTTAGCATCACCCAGGAAATAATCAAGTAAAGGACCATATCAGTGATTTTGCATGTTTGAGCCCAATATACCCTGCGATAGACTGGCGATCTGTCCAGGGTGTACCCCACCGCATGCCCTATGACCTCTGGGATAGGCTCCAGCCCCCCCCGTGACCCTCAACAGGACAAACAGGTTTAGAAAATGGATGGATGGATGGAGCCCAATATACACAACCTGAATATACGTTATGTTACATTAGTGCCAACCATTTTCCAAAATATACCTGGAGCGATAAATTTTACAATTGTTTTTCCTACCTTCCAGGTTTTAGTTCATTCCATTACAACATAAAAATCAACTTGTAGAGACTTGAAACGTTCTTGAGATAAATAATCCATCACAGTGAACACGATGTCTATTAACCCTTAAATGCATGAGTCGTTTCCTACATACATCGGGTTGTTAGAGACCCTTAACTTACACAATGCAAATTGAGCTACAAAGTAAAATAGTTTTGCTTGTAAATTTTTCAGAACATTGTATGAATGAAAACAAACCTACACAAAAAAGAAAACAATATTTTTTTTTTTTGCCATATTATATTTTACAATGACTTATTGATCCCGTCATCAAAGCTGGTGTTGTGCTGAAATCTAACTCCCTGCTGAAAATCACATCCCCACTTTCACCGAGATTTGCATCCCCACTGTAAATAATTTTCTGAATATGAAGGAATGAAATCAAGTTAACAGCTCACATTTAGGGCTGTTTGGATGTGACAGGGTGAGTTTGGTGCATGTGAGGCTGAGAAAGGATGGGATGCATTTTTCAGCAAGTGGCTTGTCTGCCCAGATTTGTGTCCCCAGTGTTAAGAATTTTCTTAGGATGAAGGAATGAAACAACATTAATGAAATAACATTAAAAACTCATATTTTGAGTTATTTTTGTGAGACAGGGTGAGTTTGGTGAATGTAACCCTCCTCAGGACCGAGAAAAGAGGGGATGTATTTTTTGGCAGAAACAAATAAGAATGGAGGACTGAATCATTGTTGCCCAACAGACTTACTGTAGGTATCGTTGTTACTGCCTGTAAGAAGTGCCATAATCACTGTTTGAAAAAGTTATTCAAAGGAATAAATACTGCCTTGGATTACATATATGATCCATTGTCCGCGAGTGGGGATGAAATTTTTGGCAGAGACGCAGAACACCGGTGCATCACAGCCTGCTGCTCTGCATGAAGCTCTGACACAGTGCTGCAGCGGCTTTCTGTAGCGGTAAGCTAGCAGCATAGTTTACAGCAGAAACAGCTTCTTGCTGCTAGTTTCAGCGTTTGTTCATCATATCAGTGATACTACAGTGCTACTGAATGACCAAAGTTGAAAACACAACTATTACCTGCTGCCTGTTTACCAGGGGAAAAAAAAAAAAAAAAAAGTTTTTTTTAAAATATTTTTTTGTATTTTGTTAATAACTTCTGAACCAGAAATTGCAGAATCAAAATTGTTTTTTTTTCCCACTTATTCTTTAGACTGAGATACATCTGTTCATTTGTCAAACCGCTTGGACTCCATTAATTGCCACTTGTGGCTGTATGTCATTGATTGAATTTGCATGTTCACCTGACAGAAAGCAGAGACACCTGCTGCAGGTAAAGAAACAGCTTCACCTGCAGCTCAAACAGCCTCATAGGAAGTAAGTGCAATTAAATTCAAGAGTTGCTGTGAACCTGTACTCACGCACAAGCATGTGTATGTTGTACGCGTGCATGCGTGTGTGCACATGCATGTGTGTGTGTGTGTGTGTGTGTATGTGTGTAAACGGCAAATAAAAAACGAAACAGCTATATACACAAACAACTTCAATGATTTTCATTCCAACACACTTTGGAAATGTTTTGCAGCTCATCCTGCCGCTGGCTGCTGGAACGAGACTGTGGGAAATGTCAAACAACCTCCCCAACCTCAACCAGGCCCTCTATCTCCTCCTGGGGGACTCCGAGGCGTTCCCAAGTCAGCTGGAAGATGTAATCCCTCCAGCGTGTCCTGGGTCTTACCCAGGGCCTCTTCCCCGTTGGACGTGCCTGGAAGACCTCCCCAGGGAGATGACCAGGGGGCATCCTTATTAGGTGCCTGAACCACCTCAGTTGACTCCTTTTGATGTGAAGGAGCAGCGGCTCTACTCCGAGTCCCTCCTGGATGTCCGAGCTTCTCACCCTGTCCCTGAGAGTGAGCCCAGACACCCTACAGAGGAACATCATTTCTGCCGCTTGTATCCATGATCTTATGCTTTCAGTCACTACCCAAAGCTCATGACCATAGGTGAGGATAGGAATGTAGATTGATCGGTAAATTGAGAGCNTCACTACCCAAAGCTCATGACCATAGGTGAGGATAGGAATGTAGATTGATCGGTAAATTGAGAGCCTCACCTTCTGGCTCAACTCTTCACCACGACGGTCTGGTACAGCATCCATAGGACCTCGGATGCTGCACCAATCCGTCTATCAATCTCATGCGCCATCCTACCCTCACTCGTGAACAAGACCCCAAGATACTTAAACTCCTCCATCTGGGGTAGTGACTCCCCTCTAACCTGGAGGGAACAGTCCACCTTTTCTGGCAGAGCACCATGGTCTCAGACTTGGAGGTGCTGATTCTCATCCCAGTCGCTTCACACTCGGCCTCAAGCCTGCCCAGTGCGTGTCGAAGGTCACTGTTCTGATGAAGCCAGCAGAACCACATCATTTGCAAAAAGCAGGGATGCTATTCTGAGGTCACCAAACTGGACACCCTCCAATCCCTGACCTTGAAATCCTGTCCATGAAAATCACAAACAGGATTGGCGACAAGGGGCAGCCCTGGCGGAGTCCAACACCCACTGGAAACAGGTCTGATTAGGTGCCGAGGATGCAAACACAGCTCTGACTTTGCTTGTACAGGGACCGGATAGTCCGTGTCAATGAACTCAGTACCCCATACTCCTGCAGCACCCCCCACAGGACACCTCAGGGGGACATGGTCGTAGGCCTTTTCCAGATCCACAAAACACATGTAGACTGGTTGGGCATACTCCCAAGCCCCCTCTAGTATCCGTGTGAGGGTGAAAAGCTGGTCCACAGTTCCATGACCAGGACGGAACCCACATTGCTCCTCCTGGATCTGAGATTTGACTATTGATCTGAGTCTCCTTTCCAGCACCCCTGCATAGGCTTTCCCAGGGAGGCTGAGAAGTGTGATCCCTTGATAGTTGGAACACACCCTCTGGTTCCCCATTTTTAAAAATGGGGACCACCACCCCGGTCTGCCACTCCAGGGGTACTGACCCAGACCTCTATGCAATGTTGCATAGGCATGTCAGCCATGACAGCCCCACACCAATGACTTCAGCATCTCTGGTCGGATCTCGTCTACTCCTGGTGATTTGCCACTATGGAGCTTTTTAACTACCTCAGTGACCTCCACCAGGGACATGGTTTCTGATCCACCCAAGTCCCCCCATCACTGCCCCCCCCNACTGCCCCCCCCCGCCTTAACGCCTGGTTAAGGCGTTCCTCAAAGTGCTCCTTCCACCGCCCGACAATGTTCCCAGTCCAGGTGAGTAGCTCTCCGCCCCTGCTGTAAACAGCTTGAGCTGTGAACCTCCCACCCATCCTGAGTCATCTGACAGTTTGCCAGAACAACTTTGAGGCCGATCAAAAGTCATTTTCCATGGTCTGCCTGAACTCCTCCCACACCGGAGTTTTTGCTTCCGCAACCACTAAGGCGGTAGTCCTTCTGGCCTGCTGGTACCTGTCAGCCAATTCCAGAGGCTATCCGGGATCCCACCCAGAGTCTCCAAGAAGGCTGGGTACTCTGAACTGCAGTTTGGTGCATAAGCACTATCACTTTCTCCAGAAATACACGACACCATAGTTCTTCTGTTACTGGTGGATTTATTAACTCCAATGAACCTCAGTCACCACCACCATTGAACTGTATTAAATAAATGAAATGTACAGTACAAAAACATAATGTTTTTTATGTGTAAACTCAAAGAAATACAAAACGAAAATGTCCGTAATAAACCAAAAATACACTTAAATGAATAAACAAACCTCGCTGGCTGCACATAACCAAGAGGGAATGAGTCCACTTGAATATAGTCCAAAGTCCAAAATAGTCCAAATATAGTTAATGTAAATGTACAGCTTCTTGTGTTGCTTACATCTTTGCTTCTGCTCCTCATGCTGCTACCTGAGTGGAAATCCGTCACCTCTCAACTGTCCCCCAGAAACACGGAAACAACTTTCATTCCCATGCACAGTGCAAACAAATCAATACAGAAATAATCATTCAAATATAAACAATTCAAAATGAAACAACAACATAACCAACAACAACATAATGACATAACCATGGGAGTTATAAGTGAAATCACAATAAAAAAAAATGTTAAGTGAACTCACAATAATTGTGATTTGGTGGGAGACCAAATCACAATTATTGTGATTTCACTTAACAACAATTCCATACAGTGAATTCAACATTATCAAAGAGAACCACAATGACAGAATTTAACATAACTCTTATTCTGCTTCAAGCAGTAGGACAGTTTTTTGCACAGGCCTATCAAGATAAACTGGCTTAGTAGTACATTTGCCCTTGTTATTTAAGGTTGAGTCACAAATTAACAGTTTTAGCTTTCTGACTCTACCATCAGTACTAGGGTAGACTTCTGTCACCCTTGCTAACTTTCACTGATTGTGTGGTGAATCGTCTTCTTGAAGGATGACAATGTCATTGACTTTAGCATTTCTGTTATCCTTGTGCCATATCTGTTTTTGTTGAAGGTTAAGGAGGTATTCCTTCTTCCATCTTGTCCAGAATTTGTTTGCCAAGAACTGTACCTGGCGCCATCTCTTGTGTAGGTATAAATCTTGACTCACAAACTCACCAGGAGGAGGAGAAATTATGTTAGACTTCATCGTGAGAATGTGGTTAGGTGTGAAAGGTTCAAGACTTGTTGGATCATTCAAGTGTTCTGTTGTCAGAGGTCTACTATTTACAATAGCCATCACTTCGTACAGGAAAGTTCTAAGTGAGGCCAGAGTTTCCCACAGGTTGAAAATATACTTGTGGTGGGGTGGGGCGGGGTGAGGGGGAGCAGATGTGACGGGACGCACATAGATAGCAGAGCTGTTGGACATTCGGTTTTCGCTTTCTCCACTTTTGTTTCGCTTTCGTTTCGCTTTTGTTTCGCTTTCTTGAGGCCACCGAAGTACAGTTAATGTATGTGCATGTGTCAGTGTGTGTGACAGCAGTGCTGGAGTAGTATTGTGTATGCGGCCCCTCACGCACTCACGGCAACAGCGAGAATAAATATGTGCAAATAGGCTGGGTCGTTCGACGAAACCTGGGTGGGTCTTCAGAAACCTGGGTGGGCCACCCAAGTTTCACCTATGTGTGGGAAACACTGGAGGCACTGTCAAGTCTTTTAGCAGACTGATCAAGGACTGCTGTTAGAACACTTCTGATTGTCCTGTTTTGTCCTCCCATGTGGCTTGATGATGGACTGTTCATTACGAACTCACATCCAAATTCTTTCAGCTGTTCCTGATCCGTATTCTTCATCGCATTCATGAATTCTCCTTTTGCACCCACAAAGTTCGTGCCTTGATCACATCTCAACTGTCTTACGTTTCCACATATTGCAATGAAGATATGCAAGGTATTTATAAAGGTGGCTGTTGTAAGATCATCGAGCATTTCAATATGTATAGCTGTCGAACACATACAGGTGAAAAGAAGACTTTAACTCCTTTCTCGCTTCTTTCACATAAAATGGACCAAAGCAGTCTATGTAATGGGGGTGTCACTTCCATTCTCTCTTCTGGCAAATCTGCCATCTTTGGATCTTGTGTGTTCCTTCTATACTTTCTTCATGTTGTACACTTGTAAATGTGAGAGGTAACCATACTGCTGCATCCTATGATCCATATTCCATTAGACTGCAATTCATTAACAGTTATTCCTCTTCCTTGATGATGCACTTTCTCATAGTAGTGCTTGATAAGTGAAGAAGACACATGATTTGCCTTTGGTACAGTAGCAGGGTGCTTTACATGTGGGTGAAGGCCAGATCTTGTCAAACGTCCTCCCACCCTAAGCACACCATACTCATCCACAAATGGGCTTAGTTTGTGTAGGTTGTTTGCTTTGTCTTTTACCTCTGTGGTGTACACTTTTGATTTCACTGCTGAATGTTTCCTCTTGAGCCAATTTGATTATGAAAAACTTTGCTTCTTATCTTTCCTCAATGCTTGTGGCTTTGCTTATGTTAGGTTTAAGACCTTTGACTTGCTTAGCACAGCACTTGAGACAAGCAATGGCTTTGACAGCTCTTTTCCAGTCAGAGAACTTTGACAGGCGGTCTAACAATGCTTTGGCGTTAAGCACCTGGGCCTTTAGAAGTTCTGCATTGTTGTCATTGATTTCTCCCACCTTTACATTTCCATGGGGTATCTCCACTTTCCATGGAAAGGCTGGGCCAGTAAACCAGTTTGATACAACAAGTTGCTCTGCTATTAGGCCTCTCGAAGCATGATCTGCTGGATTATCTTTGGAGTTTACAAAATGCCATTGCTTGGAATGGACTTGTTTCTTTGGATTCTGTTCACCACAAACACATGGAACCTCCTAGCATCGTTATTGATTATCCAAGACTGATCTTGGAGTCTGTCAAAAAATATTATTTGAGACAATCTGTTTCCAGCTAATTTCTGAGCATATCACTTGTTCTTGCCTCTACCACTGCCGCAGATAACTCAAGATGAGGTATTGTGGTTACTTTGGTTGGGGCAACACATGCTTTTCCCATGACTAGCGAGCAATGGACATCTCCGTTGGTGTTGATTGCTCTGAGGTAGGTACACTCCCCATACCCTGTGATGCTGGCATCTGAGAAGTGGTGGAGCTCATACTTCTTGACATCCTTGAAGTTTGTTGGGATATAGCACCTTGCAACCCAACGGGTCATAGATGGAAGCTACTGTGGAAAGCACTCCTCTTCTAGTTAGTGGGTGCTCTTTGACAATGACTCTAAAATGGAACTCATCAGAGGCCACACATCATTGCACTCATAAACCTAAAGCCATGTCCAGATCTTTGACACTTTGAGTGCACTCTTCCTTTGGTATTGTTTCCAATGCTGTCTTGCAGTTGGAGATGAACTTATGTAATCTTAGCTTGCCTGTGCTGCACAGCTCTCTTGCCTATTTCACAAGCTGGATTGCCTCAGCATCAGACGGTACACTCGCAAGTCCATTGTCAACATAAAGATTCCTCTGGATGAATCAAACAGCATTTTGGTGAAACTGGTCCTGACCTTTGGCAGCTAGATGTTAAAGGCCAAAGTTGGTGTAGCTGGGTGAGGAGGCTGCTCCAAACAAATGGACTTTCATCCGAAAAACTGATGGTGGGAGACCCAAGATCACCGTTCTCCACCATTAGAACCTCAGGTAGTCTTGGTCTTAAGGTCTTGCATGGAACTGATGGAACATGCATTGCACATCACACATAATGGCAACTGGACCCTTGTGAAACTGACAGAGAACTCCCATCAAGGTGTTTGTTAGCTCTGGACCGGTAAGAAGATAGTTATTCAATGACGTGTCTTGGAATCTTGCTGAGCAGTCAAATACAATGAGTATCTTCCCGGGCTTTTGATGTTGGTATACCCTGTGATGTGGAATATACCAAGGCTGGTTGATTGTCTAGTTCTTGCTTTGGAACTTTCTCTGCATGACCAAGAGCAATAATGTCTTTCATGAAGTTCACATAATCTGAGTAATACTGTTGGTCTCTCTTGAGCTTTCTTTCCAAACACACAAGGCGTTGAACAGCATTTGCCTCATTGTTTGGTAGATTTGGTCTGTCTTGCTTGAAAGGCAAGGGCATTTCATAATGATCATCTTGTTTGTGTTTGATTCCATCTTTCAGTTTACTCAAGAAGTGGAGATCTTCTTGAGAGACACTTGCCTCCTCTCCAACTCCTTCACTGAAATCAGATTCTAGCACTTTGATTATATCAGATGGAGTGATCCTTTCTTTGATCTGAGTCTTGCAAACATAGTGAACTTCACTCGTGAGCATGACTGATGATTGGGTCACAGGAGTCACTTGCTTTACTATGATGCAATGACTTGTTCCAGTTGCATCACCATAGTACTCATATGGGTCACCAACCTAGAATGGTTTTCTGCACAAAGAGCTGATTTTCCTCCCCACAAACAACTTCGCTGGGCATAAGAGCTTGTGGGCAATTGTACCCGATCAACAAACCAATTTCACATTCCTTCCGTGGAGCGATGTGTCCTACAAGATGCTCCAAATGAGGCCATGCCTTGGCAGTCTCTGGAGTCGGGATGTGTTCCTGTTAGCAGGAATGAATTCACGAGTGTACATTGTTGGCACCTGTAATTTTTAGATGAAAATAGCCCCCTTACTTGTAGGCCTCTGTAGACATCTGCACTCCTTGATTGTTTTTCATTCATAGATAGGCGTACATCAGACAACCTGGCAGCTGAGCTCTAGAAGATTTCTAGTGAATGGGGAGTGAAAGACAAAGTTGTTTTATGTGTCTGATAATGCCAGCAATATTAAAGCTGCCATTAGAAAGGTTGGCTGGAAACGTGTCTTGCTTTGCCCATACTTTGAACTTGATTGTAAGGGAAGGCCTAAAACACGTTCAAGATCTTGTGGCAAAGGTGAAAAATATTGTGGAGTATGTACACAGGAGCACTGTTGCAACAGAGCAGCTGAGAGCAACACAGCAACAGATGGGTCTTGAGCAGCTGAAGCTGAAGCAAGATATTATAACAAGATGGAACTCCACCTGCTGAGAAGATTTCAGCAGCAAAAAGAGGCCATCATTGCTACTCTTGCAATTGTCAACCCGAGTCTTCCAGCATTGACATTAGAGGAGTGGGATATACTTCGTGCAAGATATTGAAGGCCTTTGAGGAGGTCACAGTTGAAATCAGCACTGACAGGTATGTAGCATCTTTAACTTTTCGTCATTCTGCCATTCTTGACAAATTAAAGTTTTCCAGCATTGTTGCACATTCATTATTTTTTTTGTTTTCAGTCATAAATGACAGTATAATGTTGTAATACATAGAACAGAAAAAAAGAATGAATGTATATAAGCACTCACAGAACCACAATTTAGCTTTAGAAGTTTTTTTTCTTTTTTTTTACGTGTGATTGTAACTACTTTTTACATGTGATTGTAACTAACTACAGTCTTTTGATCAGTTCATACCATGGGTTTTAATATGTGATTTACTTTTTTAAAATTTAACATAATTTAATTTAATTAATTTAATATAATTTAATTAATTTAATTTCATTTAATATAACTGTGCACTGTACTCAGCCTACTTAGCCTCTTTCTGTCTCTCTAATCTTTACAGATTTGTGACTGCATCAAAGATTATTTTGATGGCAAGGGGACTGCAGATGATCATGCAGCGTCTACAAACCACTCCGTCAGATCATGGCCATGGCCATGGCCAGATCATGGTTATGGACATGGTGCGGTCATTGTCTGCTGACATGCAGAGTAGATTTCATAGAGTGGAACACTTTGGCCTGTTAGCTGAGGCAGCCCTGCTTAACCCCAGGTTCAAACAGTGGGGCTTTTTTGAACCAGGAGCAGACGATGAGGCCTCTAAAAGTATAGCTGCTGCTGCTGCTGCTGCTGCTGCTGCAAGGGGAAGGTCTGCCAGGCAAGTGGATTTTCCTCCTGAGAGTACTGGCTCTTCAGCCCCTTCGTCTGAACAAGCCGCATTCTGGACATTCTTTGATGAGAGGGCAGCTGAAGCGGTCAGCACAAGAAACCCAACTGCCGATGTAGCTGCAGAGATGAGGGGCTTTTTGGCAGAGCCCCGTATTCCAAGATCTGAGGATCCACTCACCTGGTGGAAGACCAGACAGATGGTGTATGATGGGCTTACAGCCGTCATGACAACAAGACTTTGCATCGTGGGAACATCTGTTCCATCTGAGAGAATATTCTCCAAAATTGGACAAATAATTTCAGATAGCCTGAATCCTACAAAAGTAAGACAGCTAGTATTTCTAAATGCCAACCTCAAGTGAAAACACACACACNCTGAATCCTACAAAAGTAAGACAGCTAGTATTTCTAAATGCCAACCTCAAGTGAAAACACACACACACATACACACGTGTGTAAATATGTGTAAAGAATAAATAAATAAATAAATAAATGTATACTGTATATAGTTTGCTATTGTACATTTATGTAATTACTTTTTCCTTTTGAAAATATTCTTGTGTTGTTGTTAAGTGTGTTTGTGTAACAGTGTGTCTGCATGTGGTGTTTCATGTTTTAATTTATAAAGAATGTCCAAAAACACTGATTGTATGTGTATAAATTAGTTTTCCAGTAACTCAGCGCTCCTTGTAGACATGGCGACACACACACACACACACACACACACACACACACAAATAACAACAGGCTAGGCTATTAGCTCAGCGATTAGCATGTTTAGCAGCCTAAACATTTCACACACTGCCGCTTGAATATGTTAGGTAACGATTCCAAACACAGTTATACATGTAATCATTATAATGCACTGTGGAGTCACTTCCTTTTACTTTCAATATGCTGAGAGACAAACTGAGCAGAAATCTCATCATAAAGTGAGAAACTAGCAGACCTTAATCCCTTCCGGCAAGCTCCGTCTTTCATTCTTACCCCCACTCAAACAATGGCGAATCGGAGATTTCACTCACTTCTTTCAGTTCAAACACCTGCCACAAGTCTCACGGATCATTCGACTCATTCGGTTCATTTGGTTCATAGGTTCATTCAGCTCACGACTCTCATGATTCTTACGGTTCTTACGGCTCATCGATTCATCAGCCCTCAGTTCATAGGTTCTCGATCTGCCCTCTGTGTCTCTCTCCACTCAGTGAGCCTGTCTGTGAGTGCGCCCCCTGGTGGACGCTCACCTACACTACATCAAATGCCAGTTAAGCAGTGTATGTGCCACACGAACTAGATTCCTGAGCCAAACAGACATTAGTTTGATGGTTGGAGTTAGAATGTGTTGATTAATCTCAAAGATGAGATGTTGTGAAAGAAAAAGTATATAAATATATTGAATCTCATTCATTTATATATTAATCTCATTCATTTATGTCACAGACTGGAATGAACCTGAAGTATGTGGTTCAGTTACAGCTGTGAACCAGTTCACCGATTCATGGACTAAGAATTTATTCTTTTTGATTCAGTGATTCGTGAATCAGCCATCTCTGCCATTGAGTACTCCAAAATTTTGGCGCTCAGCCTGGGACTTGTGAGTATCCCCACACCTGCCCGGTGCCTCTTATCCTGAGCAACTCCGGAAAAAGAGAGAAAGTCCAGCTCTCTAGGAGTTTGGTTCCAGAGCCCATGCTGTGCATGGAGGTGAGCCCAAATATATCTAGTTGGTACCTCTCAACCTCCCTCACCAGCACGTCCCTAAAGTCAGATTCCATGTCCAAGAGACAGTCTGTGTGGGCCTACGCTCCTGTCCACCTCCCGCACGAGACCCTTCCTTCTCTCCTTGTGGGTGGTGGGGCCATAAGGAGTGGACACCACGTTGTCTTTTCGGGCTGAGCCCGACTGGGCCCCATGCTTGCAGGCCTGACCACCAGGCGCTAGCCTACGAGCTCCCCTCCCCTCCCCGGGCCTGGCTCCAGAGGGAGGCCCCAGTTTCCCTGTTCCAGAGGAGGTGGCTCAGCTCTTTCCTCAATCGTGTCTTTCATGAAGGGATTGTGAATCGCTGGCTCCTTACCTGGGACCAATTTGCCAAGGGAGGTCCTACCAGGAGCAAATGCTCCAGACAGCACAGCTCCCAGGATCACTGGAGCACACAAACCCCTCCACCACAATAAGGTGGCAATTCAATTTATGTAGTTAAAACTACATAAAGGTACATAAAGCTGCATAAAACTACATAAAGACATAAAGGTACATAAAGCTGCATAAAGCTTCATAAAGCTACATAAAGCTGCATAAAACTACATAAAGACATCTCTTCCTCAGAATATTTACCTATTTAACCTCTCTCTCTCTCTCTCTCTCTCTCTCTCTCTCTCTCTGCCTCACTCTCAATTTTTTCAATTCAGTTCAAAGAGCTTTACTGGCATGAAAATTTAAATAAACAATATTGCCAAAGCATCAGAATAAACAATAATGGTTTCCTCTCTCTCTCTCTCTCTATACTCACCTCTGTTGGCTCAATAGGAGCAGCATTAAAGCTCCCAGTGATGTGAGTCTGTGAGGACAAATACCATCATGGGGGTGGTGGGTGNGTGGTGTAGGGTTAGATTTGGGTTGGGGTTAGGGTTAGAGATTTGCCACACTGACAAATCTCTCTGTTGGGCCCTGTGTGGAATATTTGAGCTTTTTGAGATGTGTCATGATGCTTTCCAGCTGTGTTGTATGTGGTTTGGCAGGTTGCAGCAGCAGCAGGACAGGAAGGCCACCTCCTCAGACTGTGCAGCTGAAAGTGAAATTTCCTCTGGAGCTCCCCCAAATATTAAAGTTGCTGAATCTGTTCATATCTCTGTTTCAGTGACATTTGAAAAAGTTTCAAAGATGTTGTAACAGGCGCCAAAGCTGGACAGATCCAGAACATGTGATGCAGAATGGCGACCACAGCAGGAACATCTTAGGCAGTTTACTTTTACTGAAGTGGGGTCTATGAATTAAGCTTAAACTGTAATAGACCATATAGATGTTACATACGGTATGCAGTAGATGTTGAATGAATTCTGGAAATTGCAAGCTGCCACATTTCATCAGCGTTTCAATTCCAAAGTCTTTGCTCTTTAAGGTGGTTCAAAGAAGGTGAGGCCACTTCTTGAATTGAGTTGTAAAGTCTCAATATCAGGCCTCAACCTGAGGTGTCCCAACCTAAAAATTCCTCTATCCATCTACACGTTGGTGAGGAAAAAAATCAACCTCAGAGCAAATAAAATAAATGCTGCATTTTCGCAACATGAAATGTTGCCTTGTACGTGTATATTCTCATTCACTGATGTAGTTTTTATTTGACATGCGATTTATTTGCACTTAAAATCGCGTTCAGCATAAAATGGCCTGAAGACTTTTGCATTCTGGTAGGATTTTGCCAAATCCTCTAATCTTTCAAAATCAAATGTTCAGGTGATACATCTTAAAATTCAATGTTTCATCTGCTAACACTTTTGCAATCATTTTAATTTCTCAGTAAAAGCAGTTTTCTCCTGAGACTATATTCTGTATTCTCTGGCAAAGAAATATGTTTTCTTCCATGTAGCCCCCTGTTGGATCAGTTAAATTAAATAACTTCAACTAAAATAATAGGGTTTTTGTTCACAGTGATGGATTACGTATCTCAAGCATGTTTCAGGTTTCTCCTAGTTGACTTTTTATAGTGTACTGGAATGAATGAAAGCAATGGTAGTCTGGAAGGTAGGAAGAACTATTCTAAAATGGGCCACTCCAGTCATAGGTTTTGGAAAATGGCTGTCAATAACATAGCATGTATGACATATTGTATTTATTGGGCTCAAACATGCAAAACCACAGGTATGTTCCTTTAAGGCAATAATATGACAATAATACTGACATTACGCGTTAGAGTATGAGGAGAGTCACCAGGTGAGCAAATACACATCAGATTATAACGTTTATAT
Source organism: Lucifuga dentata (assembly GCA_014773175.1). NCBI lineage: Eukaryota > Metazoa > Chordata > Actinopteri > Ophidiiformes > Bythitidae > Lucifuga > Lucifuga dentata. Next base: position 45,366 of record VXCM01003108.1, on the reverse strand, counting down.
GCCTGAATAAATTGATTTATAATAGCATAATCTAGGTCTGTTACTCACAGTAAATTTAATAATCTGATTTTTAATCTAATTATGTTGTTTACATGATACTTGGGAAAAAAAAACAATTTATTGCCTTAGTCCAAGTAAAATCAAAGTTATGTACTAAATGTAAATGTACTGACTCAGAACTGAAGAAGCAACTTTCATGAATAGCGAAATGTCTTCAAGTCAAAACAAGTCAAGTTGACTTGAAGTAGACATGAACTACGCAGGACGTGTTCAAAAAATGTACTCACTGGCTCGTTTTGGTTCTTATGGTTAAAGTTCATGCACCTGATGGATTTAAAAGCCTGAAATACGTTCGACAATCCACAAACTGAATGACACTGAAAATTTATTGTGATATCTGATCATTTACATTAGAGTGAAAACAGACACAGTATGTGACCTGATTTTACAAAGACAGAATGCAAAAGCAATGTAGCAAAATAAAAAAAAGCTTACAATAGTCTTTTCTTTAAATTGAGAAAGAAAAAAAAAATAATAAAACAGGCACAACATATAGCCATTATAAATACATGCTTTAGAACTCATACAGCATTTTAATAGTCCCAAGAAAAAGTACAGTCGTACAGTCTTTTCTTTTGTCCTGTATAACCACCTGTATTAGCTCAACATCATGTCAGTGACTTTTTAAAGAGTAACAGACCTCAAAAAGTATGTAGCCAGTGTCATGAAAAAGTAAACCATCAGCAGCAAATATGACTTTTTTCTTCCAGGCTGCTTAACATTGTTAAGGTTCATTGAATCAAAACATTCTACAGACAGACAAGATCATAATGTGAGAGAATTTTGTGTCTTTAAATTGGTAGAGCAGTTTAATCTCCAGGAGACTCAGGTACTAAAGGATTCCTTGGCTTCTTACCTGCCCGCTGACACACACCGAAGCTGATATTGCAACACCGGCTGCTGCGTTTCTCAGCTTGGTTTGGATGGACTGTTTGAAGGGAGAATATAGAGGCTCTGCAGATGTATTGCAAATTTCTTAGCAACCACCTGCCAGCACCATCATAGAGGTCCAAGGAAGAACTAGCTGTTTACATAGAAAAGTGAAATAACAGTTTGCAAAGGGGAGATCCAAACTTTGGACCCAATCGGAAATAGCCTTTATTGGACCCTTAGTTGTCTCTTTCACGCTGAGCAACATTTCTCATGTGTCATTTTGAGCTCAGCTCGTTTGAAGACAGTAGTATTAGCCCTGCAGCATATCACAGCATGTGAAACAACAAAAAATAGGCTAACAGTTTCCACCTGTTTCTAGTCTTGTGCAAAGCTAGGCTAACATATCCTGAACCAAACCCAGTATCGGATGACAGAGATGAAAATTAAGTAAAACAGGAAATAAGATAGTTTCCAAAAACGCAGGATTAAACAAACAGCTGTTTTTTGGCTTTGTTAGTAACTGCGAATGTGATACTAAGGTTAGCGAGCTTAAAATGGACACAAACTCAATGGAACAGATAGCACTGTGCTTACAGAAGGCTGGCTACAGAAGCTTTATATGTTCAGAGACACAATCAACATGGATGATGACATCCATGACATGGCTGCACAGCATCACCTGAAAGCCCTCAGTACAAGACACAGACTGTGGTGGCGAAAGTAAAGACTCCCTGTGACACAGTGGGAGATTCCAGCTCCACCCTCAATGCCTACATCACTCAGCAGACGGTAAACCACCACAGCAGCTCAACCAACACCAAACGAAACACTTTCAAACTAAACCGTCTCTCGACCTCACAGAGAGACGGCAAAACCAAACAGCTTCCAGAGAAAATGGTAAAAACAAAAAACGCCTCCAAAAAGAGAGAAAGAGAGAAACAACTGAGTGAGGAAATCAAACTACACATTCATTTGAATGTACGTGTGTGTACGTGTATGTGGACAAAAACATGTGCATGCATGCAAAATACACACGTACACACACACACAACCAGAGGTACAGTGAACAAAAGTGCTTCAAGTTGGGGAAGTAAAAGAACTAACCCAGTAGAAATACATATAAAACCTTAAATATGTTACTTTATGTACAAAAACTATAACATGGGCCAATATATCAGCTGTTTATGTCTTTATTTTCAAGTATGCATCATTGCTAACTATTTAGGGTTTGCATTGTCTTTGTTCCAGAATAAAAGGTCATGTGATCTGACTGACCTTGCCGGCAAAGTAATCAATCACTGCTGATTTTACCCCCCCCTCCCCCCTACCATCACCCCAATGCGCTGTCCGCTTTCCCATAAAAACTCAAAGACCAACATATTGTACTGTACTCTGAGGACTACAATATACTGAATTTCTATACCTCATCTGTTTTGCAAATGTAATAGAAAATATAATCATGTATGTATACAGTTCAGGTTTGAAAGTCTCTATTGGGCTCTATGAGGATTTGCTGAAGAGTGTAATTTTGAGAGCCACTCTGAACCAGAAGAGGAAGACACGTCGGTTCACATGTAGGTTTTCAGTTCTGCATGAAACAGCAACAAAGGGAGAGGCCTTTATGTTTTGAAGAGGCACGAGATTCATACTGATTAGAGGCAAATCAATGATCAGCAATCATTAGATGCATCTACAAAGAGACAATTCATACGTTACCAAGAACGAGAGAAGCATAAAGTGCAAGCAGCAGGAAGGAATGCAAAGCAGCAAAGTTTAGGAAATGATTTCTGCTGTAAGTAAAAGTCATGCACAAACCAAGAAGAACAGCTGAACCATCTACACAATTCCGTTTCAACACCGAGAGATTTCACCAAGATGTCTTTTTTTAAGAGGCAGCTGCTAAATGTATTATGATGAAAACCCTCAACAGGAGCTGCCAGCCTGAAATGTCTCAGCTCATACGTTCATTCAAAGCGTCTTCAGCAGTCTGTCCAGGAAAACCAGGTTTGCCTCTAAACTGAAATGAACCAAAGGCCTCTGCAAAGTGCAAATGAAGAAGCATCGTTCAAGTAGGCCATTCTACAAAGCGTGACCAAACACACAGACATCATGTGACAGAAATATATATATAAAATCAATGTTCCAACATCTACATACTACGAACAGTTTCATAGTATTTATGTATATATTTTCATCTGCAATTACGTGTCTCATTATTTCATGACTAGATAATGTCATAATACAATCTGAGATGATGTTTTATGACACGTGGACACTGATGTCAGCTTCCCCTGTCTAGAAACTAATTCTGTTCATTTTCATGTCTCTGTCAGTTATGGTTCTGCTGCAAAATGGGACCAGCCACAATCGCATTTAGCCAAACACGAAAATATTTATATATCTATACATTTACATATATGTGTATATATCCATTTATGTGAAAGAAATACTAGATGCTGATTTCAATGGTTTTTGGGTGCTGAACAGTACCAGAAAGGGGATATAAATAAAATTCACAAGAAAGAAAAAAAATAAAGGACAAACAACATAAAAACCCCAAACTACTGCAATCGCCCACTAAAAAGTAAAATGCTGCTACACATTTTTAACAACAAATATTCCAAAAACACTTCCCGTCTACTCAGCCATCCCTGATCACACATTTGGACATCAGCAAAGAAAAGCATTTTCAGTAAAGGCAGAGCTAGGAACCAAAAAAACAGGAAAATAAAATGTTAGCCAGTAACATCCATCTGCCATCAAGCCAAACCTTAACAAACTTAAGTATGTAACAATAAAATAACCAAAGTCATACATGGCCATCTCAATGGATGGAAAAATAAAGAATAAAATAAATGTCCTCACACTTACGTCTCTCACCTTTCACACTGTGGTCTCCATATCACCACCATCATTTGTGAGTGTGAATAAGTGAGGTAGGTGGGGGAGGGGCTAAAGCTCTGAGGAGGAGAACACACAAAATAATGGCAGGGTTCCAAATTGTGTTTGATGTCATTGAGTTTCACGAAGAGCGGTTGGATGTGTGCCTGTGAAGGAGGTGAGCTTAAGGTGGGGGTAGGCGGTGGAGGGGGGCAGATGGTTGACGTTGGGAGGCCACGATGGCTGATGGTTGCTGCTCCACGCAGTTCAACAAAAAGCATTCAAAGGTCAGAAAAGGGAACGCAGCCGGAGTGTCACTCCCATCCATTGTCCTTGATCATGTGAGCCAGCTCGATGATGAACTTTCCCTCTTTGTATTTTTGACTGCTCTCAAATGCATGTTCCTGAAAAACAACAAACACACAGACACAAAATCACACACCCAGTGAGCCATTCAAAAGACCACAAGAACACCGACATACGCTTCTAAAATACCATTTACACACGTCAAACAGGGTTTTCATCGACACAAGCTTTTCTGGTTGTTTTCTGATGAAATGCCAGAATCAACAGAAATGCTGTGCATTTTCATCTGCTTCCTTTTTGTCTGATTGTCAAACAGGTACATAATTACATCAAGACATTATCAGGTTGATAGTGTGTTTTGACAAACTTGGCTGGATACTCTGTTACTATAGTCTCATGAGCTTTAAATGTGCCATGACACCAGGTTAAACAAGTGCTAATGCCTGGACAGCATACACATCAGATGCTCATAATCTGTATGGTGTGTTCAGTTACCAGTATATCTGTGCACACAAAATGAGAGGTCAGCGGGTTAGAGAAAGGTGGCTGCTTAACTGAGCCGTCACATCAATCCCGTGTCTGAGATGACACACTCCTATCCGTTTTAATACAATCCAATACTAACTTTATGAAACTAATAGTGTTTAGTAGTTGGAGATGAGCTGTAAGCTCGTTTTTGAGGCTGGAATCAATTTTAGCTCCTGCATAGAAGAGAATGAGATGGACAAAATAATACCCTTAAATGCAGTTGGTATTAAATACAACACCTCCACAAAGTACCACCGCAAAGTGCACCATGAAATTGAGTCAAGACACAAACATCCTGAAATATCCAAATAAACAAGCAGTGTCAGTAATAAACATCTGGTGGTTTAATCTGTGAAGTTTCATGCACCAAATCGAGATCACCAGAGTCCTAATCCCCCCTCTGAGAACACCCTGCACCGAGTGGTGGCGACAGCCTCAAACACTGGTCCCAGCAACCTCCAGAGACCCAGATCACTGCTTAAGATTGGGACGCAAATTGTAGCTGGTGTGTCAGGCCAGGACCTAAAGAACCTCATCATAGCAGGAGGACCTCTCCAAGTCCGACAGAAGCAGACACCCAGACAGAAAGACACCAAGGTTGCAGAGTCCCAGGGGAACTGAGACTACAGACAGAGGACAACAGACGAATCCAAGAGCCAGGAGGGGCACCCATGTGCACCATCAGAGCACACGAACAGACCACAGACCAAGAGCAGGTCTGAGACACACCCCCAGACTCCCTCCCACACACGGAAGCACAAAAGGCACTCCCATGACCAGGAGGCGGAGTGCAGCGCCAGCAGTGGCCAACCGGGAGGGCCCCAGCCCCACACCACATGGACCACAACATCACGAGGGCCGAACCTATATCTAACCTGTACCTGCGTTATCTGTATCCATTATTTCACTATTTATACAAGTGTTTCTATTTTTTTGACCACTGGTTGCACATAGAATAGAAAATTTATGTTTGGAAAATACACTTGTAAACTTAACTCTTTTGATGTGGGCATGGCCTTAGTAGAACGCAATTAAATTGCAAAATTATATCTGCCAAGTTTGAACAGAAAACAAAGATTTTTAAAACCTTGATTTAAAATGTCAATAAGCACTCAACTCTTTGTGCGTCGTTAATTCTTGAGTTGGGGATTCCCAAATTTTTGTAGCCCCAAACTCTTAGCCGTTAACAGAATTGTCAAAATGTCTTGTGAATTTGAGTCTGGTTTACTTTTGTATTCTATATTCAGCAGCATGAAGGGAGCTCCAAAGTGATTTTATGGCCATGATGACATCTGAAATACAGTATAAGCTTTTGGTAAAAACATCAGAAATACATGTGAGTTAAAGGAACCTCCCTTGACCCTGACTAAGGATGATAGAGTTCAACATTATCCGTATCCATTCAACCGACTAAATTATCCATACCCGTATTTGTACTCGGATGGGCAGAGCTTAAATTGTTACTCTGGTTTTTTTTTTTTAATGAACTGATGGNGTACTCGGATGGGCAGAGCTTAAATTGTTACTCTGGTTTTTTTTTTTTAATGAACTGATGGTGAAGACAGTAGAGCACCAGGTTACAGTTGGATGACCATGATGTACTGTTTGTCTTGTGATTTCAGGTGAGTCTAAATGTGCACAAAATTGCATCTCGTGAATAAACTGACCCCGATTTTGACCTGCAAATTTAGATTTTTAAAGAAACCTGTGTATAAGCCGACCCCCTGATGTTGTTCCATCAGTTTGTTTAGCAAATTACCTGTTTTTCTGGGTATTGTCATAGTATTCCTGTGATTTTCTGAAAATAATCCACGTACCGGCTGTTTTAAAACTTCACCGCTTTAATGGAGCTTCTCTTCCCGACTCACACCAGAATGATAACACCGTGCTCTTGTTCTTTTAGTGACTTATTTTCAAACTCAAAATAAAAAAAACTGATGTGAGGTGAGGTCAGAAAATATACTGCTGCCTCATTCCTCATAAACACTGGCTCCGCCTCCAGCTAAGCATCTATAAATAGGCTCCTCCTCCGTGAAGCGGCAGCGATCATCACCTCATCTACCAGGATGGAGCTGCTACAGTCTGTCAGCTGTGCTTCTCCTCATCCATGGAACTTCTGCAGGTCCATCAGGAGGACGGCAACATGAAGATGTTTAGGAGGAACACTGAGACGCTCCTGATCAGATTTGCTTTTCAGCAGCTCCATTTTCTCTTACAAACCTTTATGACCTGCTTCTCCACTCTGAGTCCACGTGTCTGTGCTGTTATCAGGATGCTGCTTTATGTTTTATGTCTGATTTTATTGGTGTTTATGTTCTCTGTTAAGCAACTTTGGGTGTCTAGAAAAGCACAATATAAATAGAATGTATTATTATTATTGGTGTTATTATTGGTAGTATTGGCTATGACTAGATGGCAAATGCTAGCCAAAGCTGCACTCCAACCTACCCCAGCTTGCCCGCACTCTTTTCCGCTCCCAAGTCTCAGACCTCAAATACATAAAACGTTAGCCTTTATAGACTTAGTGTTTCTTGAGTAAAGAAATCGCTGTACTTATTCAGTCACTTTTTTATTTAGCCACGCATTGAAACAACCAGAGACCATCTCCAAACACTTCCTTCGAGATAGAGGCGGGGTGGAGTTAGGAAGTTTTGCCGACAGTTTGAGGATCCAATGGAGTTACGAGATTTAGTCACAAGCTCTTTTTAATGTTTTTCATTGGTTAAATATTTGTAAAACCCACAGACAGATGTAAAGGGTGACCAATAGAATTGATTTNATTGGTTAAATATTTGTAAAACCCACAGACAGATGTAAAGGGTGACCAATAGAATTGATTTATAAAAAAAATAAAAATGACGAAATATAGAGACACGACGTTTCTGCCCAAAAGCGACGATATATAATTTATACATACATATTATTATGTGGCTAAAAGAGTATAACATTATTTACAAGAACAGACAGTAATAACTTTAAGATTAAAAAGTAAATGCTTTCACAATGTGTAGTACAGTGAGANAAAAAAAAAAAAAAAAAAAAAAAAAAGATAAAATCTATGATTTTTTAAAAGTCCTGTGCCGCCCTGCTGAACAAACTCCAAACAATTGGTCAGGGCCACCAAATTCACATCCAGGTGGCCCGACCGGGCAACCGCTTTGAAAGTTAACGTTGAGCCCTGATGAATGTGCTCATGTCAGACCCCTCAAACTACGATGAAGCAAGTATGCATTCAGCGGCCTGTGGAATCCTCGTAATTTGGTCCACTGTCGTCTTATCTCAGTACGGCCATTTAGTGAGCGCATAAATGCCTCGATTGCCTTTATCACCTTTGATTATTGCCTCAGTCTTTTTACCTTCTACAGAATCACTTTGCTTGTAAGAAGCTCTGTTTTTGTCACCTGAAGCTGCTTCTTATACTCTGTTTCAGGTGTTTTGCCCTCTTTTCAGCATGCAGCTCTTCAGAATGGCCTGAAATTTAATCACTGTAGATCCTCAGAGGAACCAGCTTGAGCAGAGCTTTAATTCTCCCACATGCTGAAAGACCACAGAGTGTCAAACACCAAACCTCAGCAAAAACTCCCCCTGCTTTTAACAAGTAAAGCTGACCTTCTGCTGACCTACAACAGGATAATATATCCTGGAAAAAAACAAAAAACAAAAAAAAACGCAACAGGTGATTAAAAACGAAAAAAAACATGAGAAAGTCGAGGGCTGGGGTGAAAGTTCAAGGTGTTGACTTACATATTTCCAGCCAAGAGTGGTTTTACAGTTTTCACAGTAGATGTCAGCCACAGCGTGTAAACCAGTCAGGAGAACCCGCTCCTCTGCTGGCCCGCAGCCCACGTTCACCCTGAAACACAAAACAGGCCACAAACAGGAAGTCATCCTGGAAACGTTCCTATTTCTCAGTCAACACTGGTCTGCTGATGGAATTATCTATGTGACCAGCAGAAATGAAGTGAGTGAAATTTGGCAGTTTATTTATATACTTTACAACTTCATGCAATCCAACAGCCTAGGTAGAAATCTCGCTGAAGTTCATTATGTTTGGTTTCTGCTGACAGATGTGCTTTATTGGACTGAGTAGTACCATATATACTCGAGTATACAGTTTATGGTAGTTTGAATATTCTGGCCTCATGGAGAGAATGAAATACGTTTCAGTACAATAACAAATTACACTGTCCTAAATGAACACTTCTGAGGTTTCTGTGGACTGCATGAGATTGTGTCTGTTTGGAGTAACCACATTCAGCCAAATGCAGCCGCTGTTTAACCACATGTAATCAGTGTTCAGGTGGTTACAGGTGCATTCACACCAAGCATGATGACAAAACAACAGTGCGGCTTCTGGAGCTCTGACATGTGAGAACAATGCTAAAAACTGCACAAAACAACAGGGCAGACACTCAAATTTCACCCTGGTTAAACCAAGTGAGCTGAGCTGTTGTGCTCGCTGGATGTTTTCATGGAGGAGATCGTACTTACACGGAGTTGAAGAGATAGGCTCTTCCTTGGCTGCCTTGAAATGACTGAAATGATACAGAGAAAAGAGCATGTCAGCTGAGAGTAGAAGCACATGGTAAACAGCATGGAAGCACGTCAGCACCCTGAGGTGCTTTCCTCACAGGAGCCACTGTGCATACATGTTCGTCCTCTGTTGTCAAGTTTCCACACGGACGTTTTGGCTGGAGGTAAGAAATAAGATGGAGGTACAGTTAGAGGGAAGCAGCAAACATTTAACAGATGAGCAAAAATTACCTCAAACTTCCTCCTTCCCATCACATTTCTGCAAAATAATTATTCAAAATCTTCTGAGTTTCTCTTTGATTTTTCATCCTGAGGCACGTGTTGACATGTTACAGCGTTGCATGCATGTTTGCAGAACAACAAAATGGTTTTTTTTCACCATCTGTTGACAAAGGAAGAGACTTTAACGCCTGAACTGAGAGACACTGAGCTTTCTTATTCAAGCATCAATGAAAGCACAGCCTTTGTTATCAATGAATTATTTAGAAATTAAACCTTGTAAAGAAATAAGGGCACAGTCCTGATGCTGAGCTGTGGACTGGACAGACTGTCTTCTTGAAATGGAGCAATGTTCAAATAACCAGGAAAGCATCAACACTGATGTCAGAGCTGTTGGTTCTGTATTTTTTGTACAGTTCAATAGTTGTTTGCTTCAACTTATCACACTGGTTGGCAAACGTTCTTCCTTGAAATAACCGTATTTTTTTTTTTTTTTTTNTTTTTTTTTTTTTTTTGAATATTATTTTTATTTTTAATAGACAGTTTTTCCATATAGACATAACATACACAATACAAACACATACACCAAAACCCCTGTTATCTCACACACACACACACCCACACACACTTAGGGAAGGGAGGGTGTTGGCAATGAAAATTAGTTCATTAAATTCAATTCATCCAACTAACATGCCATAAGGATACAACATACCATTATGATACACATCCTCNAAAAAAAAAAAAAAAAAAGCAGTCTCTGAAGCTCAGATAGTCAAATTAAGTCCAGGTGTTGCAGAACAGGACCCCAAGCATTTTCCCATTTATCCTGAACTTTTGAGTTTTTTGAGCGAAGTTTCTCCAGATGAATGACGCAGGTGAGTTCCTGGAGCCAGTTTTTAAAACAAGGTGGAGCTGGTGCTATCCATTCTTTGAGGACCATCTTTGTAGTTAACACCATTCCCATCATCAGAGCTGTTTGTATGTATATGGGGAGAGCCAGAGCATCGTCTGAATGACCAAAGATTGCCATATCTCTGTCTGGCAAAAGAGTCCTATTGTAGACTTTAGAAAAAAAATCAAAAATATTCATCTAGAACAGATGGAGCACAGGACAGTCCCAAAATAGATGTAACAGCGTACCCTCACTTACTTTACATTTATTACAGATTGGAGACAAAGAAGAATAGAATTTATGTAACATGACCCTAGAATAGTGAAAATGAATTAAAAAAAAAAAAAAAANTAAAAAAAAAAAAAAAAGAATAGTGAAAACGGTGTATCACTTTAAACTGAATTAGCCTGGGTCTGCTGTTTATTGAGCAGCTGTGGATACGGGAAAGTGCCGTCTTCCATAATCTATCAGACAAAACAACATTCATTTCCCTTTCCCAAGATACCTTCATACAATTAGCAGATATGGAATTGCTAGAAAAATAAATCACAAATCTGGAGATAAGCTTCTTGCTTTCTGGAGAAGAGGAAAGCACTTCCAAAAAGGGATGCCCCTTATGCTCAGACTCAAAATGAGGAATATTTTCTCTTACAAAATGTCTAACTTGCATGTAACGGAAGAGAGTTAGGTAGATTATATTTTGAATTTAGCTGACCAAAAGAAACACTGAACTAACAGTATTAGTGTTGTATTCTATTATTCCATTAATAGTTTGTAATTAAGTTCCAGTAATTATTTTTGTAAATTCAGAAAAGTTTAAAACAAAAAAAAAAAGTTTTGTTTTAAATGTATAAAAATAATTAAATCTGGTGCTGAATAATACCTCAATAATTTCAGGCCCATTTCCAACCTCCTATTCCTATCCAAAACTCTTGAACAGGTAGTAGCCGCACAGCTCCAGTCTCATCTCAGCTGCAATAATCTCTATGAGCCCTTTCAGTCGGGTTTTTGGCCCAAAACACAGCACTGAACCTGCTCTGGTAAAGATTACTGCTGCAGATTCTGGCCAACTGTCCATCCTCATCCTCCTGATCGCACCATCTCCCATCATTTTCTCCTGGGTCGTCTGGCTGGCATTGGAATGACTGGTATTACGCTCTCCTGGTTCACTTCTTCAATAGAAAACAGTTTGTCCAATTAAAAAACCATAGGTCAGCATATTCCAGTGTCACACACGGGTTCCTCAGTTCTAGGGCCACTGCTGTTCATTATCTACCTTCTACCCTGGGCAATATCCTCTGTCACTACGGCATCAACTCCACTGCTATGCGGATGATACCCAGCTCTACATCTCCACAATCCTGATGCCGTCCATCAACCCACTGCCCTCACTAACTGCCTCCAAGATATCAGGACCTGGTTGACTCATTTTCTCAAACTAAACAACAACAAAACAGAGGTTCCCCTCATTGTTTCCAAGACATCACTTTCCAAAGCACAGTTTCAGGCTGAGCATCAATGGCTGCACTGTTTCCTTCTCGTCCCAAGTCAAGAGTCTTGGTGTGATCTTGGACAGTACACTCTCTCTTTTGAGCCTCACATCTGAAATCTATCTGGGACTGCATTCTTTCACCTCCGAGACTACATCCAACCCTCACACAGCACTGAAGTTTTGATTCATGCACAGGTTGACTAGTATAATGCTGTCCCCTCTGGTGTCCAGAATAAACTCCTTGGCTCCAGATCAATCAAAACTCTGCTGCACATCTTGTCACCCACACCCGATCCACTGACCACATCACCCTATCCTCAAGTCAGCTTACCTGGCTCCCTGTCCAATAATGGATTCACTACAAAATCCTCTTGCTTTCCTTCGAAGCCCTCCACAATCTTGCCTCCTCATACTTCTCTGAACTTCTGCAGTTGTACAATGCTCCTCTGCTGAATGCCTCTCAATTCCTTCCTCTCGACTCCATGGGTGCCAGAGCATTTAGCTGCAGTGCTCCTCGGCTCTGGAACTTCCTCCTTCAACACATCCGTCGGCTGGACTCTGTTCCCACCTCCAACTCACTCATCAGAGCCTCCCTGTTTAAACTGGCCTTCTCACTGTTCTTTCTGCTTTTAATGTTTTTATGTTTTGACTTTTCTCTATGGTGTTGTCACTTTGTCACTCAAATTTGTCATGTAAGGTGACCTTGAGTGTTGTGAAAGGTGCCCATAAATAAAATGTATTATTATTATTAAAACTAATCAAATCAAATCAAATCATAAATAATTTCTTGATGCTTTGAATTGTTCCCTAAATATGCTGTAATCGAATCAGATTGAAGGGCCAAAGACTAAAACCACTAGATACAATCCAAAAAAAAATTGCCTTATGACATCATTTTTGTCTGTAATTGCCACCACCAATACCAGATACAAAGTTTTTTCACTTGATTTCCAATAAAAAAAAATGGCTTCTACCAATTTAATTTGGTGTAAGTTTGCTTGTGGTGTCTCATTTGGTCTAACACTCTTCTTAAAATAAGTTGATTTGTAGTGAAAAAAGGTGCTCACTTTACTGCATTTAAGAAAAAAATGTTTTTTTCCAGTGTGCTGCTGATCTATGTCAGAAGAAAAGATTTTCAAACATTGCTGTCATATGAGGACATTTGTAGATCTTTATTATGAAAATACTAAATACTAATGCTGCCTTTCCAGCTCAATCTTGAGGAATGATTGAACACAGACCATTCATAAAGACTCGCGTTATAAACAGCCTGCTGGATGTGTGAGTGGAGTTTTTATAAGCAGATGCTGAACGCCGTCGCAGTGAAGACAAGGTCTGCCAGGCTTCTCCTGAAGCTTGGTTTATACTCGCCGTTGTTGTGAGTGCATGCCACATATGATGTAATTGTGCCGTTGATGCCATGGCATGAGGGGCCTCTGCGACATCCCGGTGCTTGGTCGTGCACCTCCTAGATTTTGTAACTATGGCGCACAAGGGGCAGGCTTTCAGAAGAGAGTAGAGTTGCTGAGCTGCTGCGTAACACAAACGCCTTTCTGACTGGCCTGTGAGACTTTATAAGCACCAACATGTAGCACCAAACTCCTGGAATTAAACAGCAACTGCACACTCACACACATGACATACGTTGCTGGTCGTAGTGTTGCTCAGGTGAATTGGCTCATTTAGCTATTCCACCTGTATCTCTCTCTCTTACTGGCTGGCAAGTCACACAACAGAAACTGTGTAAAAGAGTTTCAGGACATTTCCAGACTGAAACTACAGGGAGAAATCTGCCAAACCTGCAAAGCCCCTTTGACCATCTTCTTTTGCTGTTAGCACAGCATCTACATGCACAATACAACAACTTTTCTGTGTGTACATTACTGAGTTATAGGAGGGAAACATCGGAATTTTAAAAATGTCATATGGCAACTTGTGCCAGTGTCATCTTGTCTTTCGTAACATGATCAGGCTGGAGGAGTTGATTCTAACTGATGCTGCCTTAGATTTCTGCTGCCACCAACGCCATCATAAAACTACAACAGTATTCTTCTCATTAATGACATGACATTCATGTAATCTGTAGCTGATTCAGCAAGTAGACTCACAATCACTAAAACTGCAAGGATCCATCTACACTGGCTAGATACGCCCAATAACATGTCAAATGTTACACAAGAATCATGTACATGACTGTGATGCCATCAAAGCAGAATGCACAGCACATGCATCTCTCATTTTTACCATTACAACCTAGTGGAGAAAGACTCAGAAGATCCTTTAATCAAATCCAGTATCATCAAAGTGGATCATTTAGACTAATGAGGTCATTGTCAGGAGCAACCTTATGGCATTACCCCTATAAACACGGCAACATAACCTGCCAACGCTTCATTTCCAGTAACGCTGTAGAGCAGCAGTCACCTCTTTGAATCATCAGCCTACTTTAATCTCTTTTGGGTTTTTTTCCTCTCCATATGGAGGTTAGAGCTCAGAGATCAGCTGGATCCTGGAGCCAAAAGGGATTCACTGCCATTCAAGCATCGATGTTTGCTTTGTCCTTAGTTTAATGCTCGATTCACATGTTGATGGTGTGCGGTAGACGGAAAACCGAATTTTGATTTTTTTTTTCAGTGAGAGGACGACAGAAAAAACTCTGCCATCGCTTGCTATGAGAGCTGCACACCTCACACCCTGTACATACCAAAAAAAACTTGCAATTTTCGAACTTTTTCTGCATGCCGGAGCTGCAATGATGAACCAGATGTTGATTTATTCTTTGGTCAAAGATGGATAGTGACATCAGATGGAATTCTCACAACAATTTACACTGCTGCACAGAGGTGTGTAGTAACACGCTCCATTTACTCCGTTCGTCTGTTCACAAAATTGTACTTTCCTGTGTAGTTTTATCGCAGGATACTTTTAACTTAAACAGTATATTTAAGAAGAAAAAAATATATGTTTACTTCGTTACATTTGGTCGCACTCTTTGCATTACTTTCTTATTTGTATTATCTGCGAAACACTGCTCTGACGCAACGAGTATAAATTCTCCACTTTCAAGTGGAGCAGCAGAGAAAGTGAAACCAAATGTCCAACTGCTCCACTGTGTGTGTGCAGTACTCCGGACGCTGTACCGGACCATCATGGTGAAGAGGGAGCTGAGCCAGAAGGCGAGGCTCACAATTTACCAATCAATCTACGTTCCTATCCTCACCTATGGTCATGAGCTCTGGATAGTGACCGAAAGGACAAGATCGCGGATACAAGCGGCAGAAATGAGGTTCCTCCGTAGGGTGTCTGGGCTCACTCTCAGGGACAGGGTGAGAAGCTCGGACATCTGGGAGGGACTCGAAGTAGAGCTGCTGCTCCTCCGCACTGAAAGGAGTCAGTTGAGGTGGTTCGGGCACCTAGTAAGGATGCCCCCTGGTCGTCTCCCTAGGGAGGTCTTCCAGGCACGTCCAACTGGGAAGAGACCCCGGGGAAGACCCAGGACACGCTGGAGGGATTACATCTCCCGGCTGACCTGGGAATGCCTCAGAGTCCCCCAGGAGGAGTTAGAGTCCTGGCCGTGGACAGGAAGTGTGGGCCGGGCTGCTTAGTCTGCTGCCACCGTGACCCAGATAAGCAGATAACAATGGATGGATAGATGGATGATGGACATGGACATGATGGACGTCCCACCATCTCCATGACACTAATGTGACGCGGCGTTGGAAGAGTTGATAGGTGGGCCGGCTGGTGGCCTTTGCACTACAGAATATATTAATTAAAATGAACTCGTTAAACTGAACCCCTCTGCTCCTGCCTTTCTCGTTGGTTCTTTAAATTAATTTTTATATAACTGTGCAAAATGCTAAAACGCAATTGCATCTTCCAAAACTGAATTATATTCTGCCAAATTACCATGGCAATTTTTCCACATCCACCATCATCTTCTGCCGTCTGCTGCAGCAGTTGAGTCATGAATGAGGATGGACTGCCTACTCAGAGCTTTCTACAACAGAAATAATACAACTCCAAGATGCATCTGTTAAGTAAAATAAAATCATGAACATAGTGATAAAGAGTCTAATTCTTCAGAAATATGTTCACAGTAAGTTCATTTCAACTGTTAATAGATTTAGTAAATAAACCCTTGGGAGAGGTTGAACACATACCTCAGTTTAAACTTGCTCCTGTGTTTTGTCCACTTTAGCACTTATGCTAACACACAGCCACAGCCACATGCTAACGTCATCTTCTTAAGGAATGTAAGGCTTAAGGCTGGACATGGTTTTAAAAAGAAAGATGCGTTCCAAAGTTAATTCCAATTAGTTTGAAGTGTTTGGTGAGACTGTTTTGTGCCTTATATTCGATCTGCCTGCTGCATTTGTGGACAGCTCTTTGAGTGTCACAAGTGGAGAAGCGTTTAACTCGGAAAAAAAATTCTCTGCTTAACCTTTATGTCCACTTTTCAGTCAGAGTGTGCAGCACTACTTCCCCAACGCACTGAGCTATTTGATCAAACAGATGGAAATAACCAACCTCTTGGATTTGTCTGTTTTTACTGTGTCTTCACTGTTTTTGAGTGAAGACACAGTATGTAACTGCTGTTGATCACTATCAGAACACCAGCACACAATGAGCAGCTCATTATAGCTGCATAGAAACAGAAGACAGACAGAAAAGCATGTCCGTGTTGTAAGGATCACAGATGCAGAGGAAAGCTGTGTGCATCATTTTAATGCCTCAGGTCCAAATGTGTGAAGTCAACTAATATCCTCAGACAGGTCAAAGATTCTGTGGTGTCAGGACTTTAGAATGTTTTATAATAATAATAAACTTTATCTGTATAGCACCTTCCATAGACAACAGGTCACAAGGTGCTTCACATGCAATAATATAAAACAATGAAAAACAGTAGACAGAATCAAGAAACTGTAAAAATCAATCAATAAAAGACATCCAGTAAGAGCAAATAAAACCATAAAGAAAGTGACTACCTAAAAGCCTGTCAAAAATGTCTTAATCTGCCTTCTAAACACGACCTCAGAATCAAGAGAACGGACAGAAGAGGGAAGGGTGTTCCATAGTTTAGGTGCTACAGCCTGGAAAGCGCGATCTCCACAGGTCTTTAAACAGGTACAAGGGACGACCAGTAGCTTCTGACCTGAGGACTTGAGTGAGCGGGAGGCGGAGTCTCTCTGTATAAGGTCCACAAGGTAGGGGGGTGACTGACCATGCAAGGCTCTAAAAGTTAGAACTAAAATTTTAAAATGCACTCTAAAATTAACTGGGAGCCAATGAAGACCAGAGGAAATGGGAGTAACGTGATCTCCTGGCTTTAGTTAAAAGCCTCACAGCAGCCTTCTGAACAGTCTAAAACCGATTTAAAGAAGTTTTGCTAAGACAGGTAAAAAGAGAATTACAATAATCTAAACGAGAAGAAATAAAAGCATGGATGACCATTTCTAACTCAGTTTTGGACACAACAGCTCTCAGTTTGGCAATGTTCCTCAAGTGGAAAAAAGAAGAGCGAGTCAACTGCCTAACATGAGCATCCAGAGACAGAGAGCTATCCAGGACAACACCAAGGTTATGCACAGAAGATCTGACAGAAGAACCTAAGAACCCAATACACGCCTTAATCTTCGGAATCTGACTGTCAGGGGCAATAATCAGAGTCTCTGTTTTTTCTACATTTAATTACAGAAAGTTTGCAGCCAGCTAGTTCCTGATGACTGACAAACATTCATTCAAAACTGCAAGTTTATGGAGCTCATGAGGTTTAAAGGAACAACACAGCTGAATATCATCAGCATAGAAATGGTAAGAGATATTATTAAAATTTGCGATTAGCTGACTGAGTGGAAGTATGTACAATGTGAATAGAATAGGTCCTAAAACTGACCCGTGGGACACCACGTGACAAAGCCGCTTTATCAGACATGAACTGCTTAACAAGAACTGCGAAACTCTATTAGTGAGGTAGAAGAGAACCAGTCCAGTGCAGACCCAGTGACACCCACCAGTTGGTGCAACCTATCAATGAGAGTNGAGAACCAGTCCAGTGCAGACCCAGTGACACCCACCAGTTGGTGCAACCTATCAATGAGAGTTCTGTTATCCACCATATCAAAAGCTGAGCTGAGATCTAATAAGACCAGCACCGAGCAGTCACCAGCATCTGCAGCCATCATAATGTCATTAGTAACTCTGAGAAGAGACGTTTTGGTCGAATGCAATTTTCGAAAACCTGACTGGAATTTATCAAAAATTTCTCCAAGAAAGACGTAAACTGCATAGCAACAACTTTCTCCAGAATCTTAGACAAGAAAGGTAACTTAGAAATAGGCCTATAGTTTTCTATTATAAGTTATCCACTACAGAACGAGCCACAGGGAACCCCCAAACTGCCAAATGATTTCCACTAGAGCTACCTGGTAGCTACCACATGGCTCATTTTTATCATTACTGTAATGTAAAAGGAGTTAACCTGACTTAAAAATCCCAAACTGATCCTATGGATGACAGATACACAGGACTACAGGAGACAGCAGGGGGGCGGACACCTCCCCCTCTATATCAGTGATGCTGAAGTTGAAAGAGCCAGCAGCTTCAAGGTCCTCGGTGTGATCATCACCGAGGACCTTTCCTGGACACTACACATAGACATAGTGACCAAGAAAGCTCGCCAGTGGCTCTATTTCCTGAGAAGACTGAGGAAGTTTGGCATGACCACCAGCATCCTCACGAACTTCTACAGGTGCACCATGGAAAGCCTGCTGACGGGCTGCATCACGGTCTGGTACGGGAACTGTTCTGTCCACAGCAACTCACTACAGAGAGTGGTGGAGGCGGCACAGCACATCACCGGCAAACATCTCCATTCAGGACATTTTCCACCAGCAGTGCCTGCAGAAGGCACATAGCATCTTAAAGGACCACAGCCACCCAGCACACAGACTGTTCTCCTTGCTACTGTCTGGCAGACAATACAGGAGCATGGCTGCATGCAGCACCAGACTCAAGTTTCTACCTCCAGGCCATTAGGCTCCTCAACTCATAACTTTACGACTCAGAACTTTAAGCAACTATACTGTTTAAGTCTTTTGAGTTTTAAAGATGAGATCTTTAAAAAGCCCTTTGATACACAGGATGTGATACAAACAGACTTGACTTAACTTGGCCTTTAGCTGCTACTTTTCTGATGCAGCTCAAAGCCTCACAGAGCCACAACTACTACTATACAATCAGAAATTTAATTTATTCACATATATGTTTGAAGCTCTCCAGTGTTACTGGTTCTCTATGTTCAACTCTAAATAATGTGGTTTACAGTTTGAGCTTATCCCACTGTGACCTCAAAGAGCATATATGCCTGAACTCATGTCCTCAACAAATTATTCAAAATCACAGGTTAATGCAGTGGAGTATTTGCAGGAAAAAATTACTAATAATAAAGAAAAGCAGGAAGGCTCATTCTAATATATATATATTTTTTTTTTTACCAAATTAAAAGTACGTGACCTATAAGTCAACTCAAGAACAGTAAAATAGGTCAAGAAAATGCACCTTTCTGCAAATTTCTACACAGTCCTACATCTGACTTTTCTGCACTTCAACAATTTGGAAAACAGGCGTATAAATGTGAAGCTTCCAGGTTCAGAAAAACAAGAATCCACCTCTGCTTGTGTCTCTGCTGGATGTTTTCCACATGTTTTCTAGCCACTAAAATGTAACTGTTTTTAACTTTTACTGTGTTGTAAGTTGACCTTGAGTGTTCTGAAAGCCACCCATAAATAAAATGTAATAATAATAACATACTGATTTCCAGTATTCCCAGTCAAATCTTTCAAAACCCTGTCAAATCTTTAGTTATGCAGCATTGACTCAGCTGAAATGCATGAAGTGGACCCTAAACATGTCTATGTGCTTCTCACCTAGCACCTCTATGTGCTTCTTTACTTATTCCAGTCTACTGACCTCAAAGTGAAAATGATGCACACAGCTTCAAACACTGATGGGGTTCCAGTTTTCAGAAAGATACAACAAGCATCCTTCAGTTCACCCTTCAGTCTGCACTTGAAGTGTCTGTCACAGTCGCCACTGGTTGTGGCTGTTTTTCCGATGAAGGCTGGTATGATGTCTGTAGGATAAGTTGCTGAATAAAGAAGTAGAATTTGGAGAATGAATGAAGGGACTGGTTTATTTCTCATATGTCAAGTCTCAAACCAGTGAACTTCCTGTCTGTCATCAACTGTTTGTCTAATATTTTTCTTTAATTTGAACACAACTCCTTACATAGGCATGTTAGTTGCAATTCAGATTTTTCCTAAACCTTCCACTTTACTCAACACATTCTTGTGTTAAAACTGCAGGATACATATTTTAACATAACCTTGTTAAATTCCTTACTTACTTTAATTTTACTTTTATGCATCTTGTTAAAATTTTGCACCAACAATCCAGTTTTGCCCACAGAAATCTAAAGCCTCACCAGATCCAAAACACGTTCTGGTAACAAACACCTCATCAGGTGTTGTCACAGTCTTAGATCTGATGAAAGATCAAACTGATCTGGTTAAGTGAGTTTCAGACAAATGAGAACAGACTATTTTGCCAAAGGCACATCAGTTTGATTTACAGTGGTCTTTAACAATTAAAACCCTGTTGCGCTGTCTTTATGGCTCTAAAATGACCATCTTGAGGCCTTGAATCCTGCTAAAAGGAGCAGCAGCACAGCATGCTGGGAGAGCTGTTTACTCAGCTCCTCTTCCTGCTTGCACTAACAAGCTGTGAGCTTCCAAGTCCCCGAGCAGCAGGAGGCAAATGGATTTGATGTGGAGATGTGAGGTGCGCAGACTGCTTAGCTTTGGCATTTGAATAACCAGTTTAGTGTGAGGTGAGAGTCTTAGAACACACAAAGCTTAGTGCTGCAGCTGGTGGAACTCAGTACCATTTTAAATTCACAAATCCTACCTGTTTGCAGTGGGTAGTTACCATAATGGCCACGATGACAACAACAAGCGCATATGAACGCTAACTATCAAGTGTGTTTGTAGAAGCATAAAGATGATAAAGGTGTAAGGCATACCTCTTCAAATCATGGCCAGTGGGCTAGTCCACTTGGCTATATTTTATCCGGTCCTTCGATTGATTTTGAATATTAAATTTGATATTTAAAAACAAAAAAGAAGAAAAAAATCGTGAAAAACTCTTTTTGTCCAAGAACGTATTCCGTAGTATTTACTCCTCTTGGGACGCCAGATTCAGCATGTTTTAAAAAGCTACATAACGCCTCTCTACTTAAAGAAAAGTCGATGTTGAAAATAGAAGTTCAATGATGAGCGGACTGAGAAATATCTGTTTGTAAATGTCGGAACAAAGCCANATAGAAGTTCAATGATGAGCGGACTGAGAAATATCTGTTTGTAAATGTCGGAACAAAGCCAGTATGTGTGCTGTGTAACGAGTTGCTCGCCGTGATTAAAGAATACAGTTTGAGAAGGCGGGCGACCGAACTTTTAAAGTAATTTTCCAGCAGGCTCGGACGCTGCAGGACGTAACAGCAGAGACCAGCTGTCCTGGTCTGTCCTGTCCTGAGCCAGAGAGGCTGCAGCAGCCTGCATGGATTCTTGCAGCAAAACAAAAAGCCGTTCATGCTGAGACTGTGACAGATGCATGCTAGCTGCTTTAGAGGACGCGCTGACAGACAACAAAGTAAGGAAGGATGGATTTTCAGCTCATTGTTATGCACTTCATTCACTATGTTTAAAAGTGATTTTTTTCACGTTTTGAGTTGGTATTAAGTGTTGTTTTCCATGTTCACAATTAAGATCAGATCACTTCTCTGAAAAATNTTTTGAGTTGGTATTAAGTGTTGTTTTCCATGTTCACAATTAAGATCAGATCACTTCTCTGAAAAATGTTTGGATTGGCCATCAGGAGAGGAACCAGTCACACTGCACAATATAATATTAATTAAAACTAGTGCAGTACCCGTTGACAACGTGCGTGTTTGGACCGGGTTGGACTTTATAATGTGCGTAGCAACTTGTGATAAGTGCCTGTGGACTGGAGCGTATCCTGCTGCAAGGACTACTTTTTACCGGCACAGCTCAATTCGTGAACCACTAAACAGCTTCACATACGACACTGGACTTGCTTGGGTCCTGAGCAATAAACCTGCTGAATTTCAGCTTCAGACAGAGCCAGTTCTAGAGATGTTGGTGCCACAGACAGACACTGTCTTTGTCGATTAATTTAAATTAAGCAAACTTTTTTTTTTCTGACATAATCTTCTTGACATGGAGTAACAATGGACTTACACCAACGACACCTCCGGTATCACTGGCATTGTCATTTGGCTATTCCTATGTGCAGCCTGGTCACTGAGTCACTTATGAAACAGTGTTCATGGAAGTTAGCATCCTATCCTATGTAAACGTCATCAGTGTTTGCTTTGTTAAATAATCTGCTGGTTGCAGATAAACCTTCATGATAATTGGACTGGGCCTCACATTTACAACAGTAGTAACAGCACAGCAATCTATTTCAGGTATTACTTTTTTTCTTTCTGGCTTTATTTATGTATTATTCCAGTGGCACCAGTTCACCAGACAGCCTACATGATAGCATCAGATGAGGCTGGAGGGAGATTTGCCACCGCAACCTTTTTCACGTGTATAGGTACAGACTGAGCACCTGAAGTTGTAATGGGGTCGTATGTGAAGGACAAAGAGCTCTTGATGAGCGCTGAAGTGATGAAAAGCTCCTGTACCTTTGAGATGAGCTCATCATGATTGGCCAGGTGTGCCCGGCAGTGGATGCAGCTGTAGGTGCGGTGGCATGTCGGCAGGTAAGCCTGGAAGGTCTTAGATTTGGTCATCTTCACCAT
Organism: Lucifuga dentata; assembly: GCA_014773175.1. Classification (NCBI taxonomy): domain Eukaryota; kingdom Metazoa; phylum Chordata; class Actinopteri; order Ophidiiformes; family Bythitidae; genus Lucifuga; species Lucifuga dentata. Next base: position 22,698 of record VXCM01003108.1, on the reverse strand, counting down.
GTCAGTGGGGCAGGACTCCTCGCTGGGCTCAGGGCTGGCACTGGAAGAGTTGCAGCTCTGCTGGACTTGCTGACAGAAGAAACACTGGAAGATGCCAGCAAAAGCCGTCGTTGTTGTGGAGTGGGTGTGTGGCACGCTCCACACAGACACCACAGGAGAAAATCAAACCTGCAGGGAAAGGTGAGAGCACATGTGGTGAGAGAAACATTTCACACTTCCTATTTATAGCAGTCAGGATCTTGATTTAATTTATTAACACTGCTCACTTGCTGGGGCATTCAATAGATTATAATCACCTCTCATACATTAGAATCACAATGATGACCATCATGCCTGTGTGGTGATGGAAATGAATTTTATGACAACCCCAACTGATTGGGGCTAGGCTAGGCTAGGCTAGGCTAGGCTTGACCTAGCCAAAACCTATTTTCCTTCTTCTTCCTTGTTTATGATATCATGTCACTGTTTGACCAAAGATTGTATAGTAAGTCTCGGATAAACGCTGCTTTGATTTATTTTTCACTTGTATTTAGTCATAGAAAATCCAGGAAAAATCATAGTTATTTTTGGGCATCCTCTAGCGACACTATCCAAGTGAACTGGAATTTCTTAAATACTTTTGCTTCTTTAATGACAAATAGTGATTCTTCATAAAAAAAAAAAACTGAATTTAATATATTTACAATATAATTAATGGTTATTAATTATNATTCTTCATAAAAAAAAAAAACTGAATTTAATATATTTACAATATAATTAATGGTTATTAATTATATTTTTAATTATAATTATATTTTTAATTATATTTTTGTTAATTATATTTTTCTTGTTTTCATCTCTATTTAATTCTGCTCCATCACAGGCAGTTCAGATTTAAACAAACCATTCTACTGAAACTGCCTGTTGGTAGAAGAAAAGAAAGAGCAGGTGAAGGAGCAGTAACCACCACCATCATCATCACCATCTTCATCAGTGGAGATGAGGAGGAGGAGGAGAACTTTCCCAGCTTTTGGCTTTTTGGAGTTCATGTCACCATGGAGCTTTCTTGGTTCACTTCTTGGGGAGACAAAAATGAGCAAACCTCCTCCTACAGCTCCTGGTGAACCTTTAGCATTGCACAACAGACTCAGTGCTGAGCTACTGTGTGCTGTGATGCTGCAGCACCTCAGACCACAACGCAGCGCTGATCTAGCCTGCACACTTCCAGCTTCACAGGCTTAGCAGAGCATCCTACGTGGAGATCGTCCTGTGTGAAGAGTGTCCTATGCGTTACTCTAGAAGAACGTCTGACGTGGAGAGTGTCCTACATGGAGAGTGTCCTATATGTCTCTCTGGGAGAGTGTTCTACGTAGGAATGTCCTACATGTCACTCTCAGAGAGCGTCCTACATGGAGATCGTCCTATGTGTTACTTTTGGAGAGCATCCTACGTAGAGATCGTCCTATGTGTCGCTCTAGGAGAGTGTCCTATGTGTTGCTCTGGGAGAGTGTCCCACATGGAGAGTGTCCTACGTGTCGCTCTCGGAGAGCGTCCCACGTGGAGAGTGTCCTACGTGGAGATCATCCTACGTGTTGCTCTAGTAGAGCCCTCAACATCTCTTCAGGTCTGACCAGCACTGGCTGTTTGTTCCCTACCCTCGGGAAAATGTTACAGGACACCTATAATCTCCATCCCTCAATACTCCACTGCAGAAACAGCATCCACAAGACTGCTCTACCCTCATCATTTCAACCCCCCCTCCAAAGGACCACCACTCCCATCACATCCATATACAGCCACTGCCTGACACCGTACTCGCCTATCACTGGACTCACCTACTTATCATGATATTTATATGACAGTGTGTGTAATATGATACTAAACACAATTTATTACAATTCTTCTGCTGTTGTGCTTTTCAGTGCAGTTTTCTAGGATAACACTAGCGTGATTTTTTTCCCCTCATCTCAGTTGCAATACTCTGATTAGATATTTTTCTCTGCTCTGTTGTGAGAGCTGAATCCTACGGAAATAATCATCATCTTACTTTAAATTATGAGGTGTTCAAATGTCCTGTACAGCAGTATAGTTGTTTAGCTTATGATAAAGGCAGAAAATACCAGAAACATGTTTTAACTGATCAGAAAGCCTAGAAAATAAAGAATCAACAAGAAAACCCAGATAGTGGAGATGCTACTGGAACATGAAGTAGCTAGCAGACAGGGTGGCTCTTTGAATGGCTGCTGCAGTAAACCCAAAGTCTCCATCACATAGGTATTATGCAAACTGGAGGTACTCCCTGCCAAATGTTCCCACATCACTCACATACTGCATATCTGTAGTGACAAGACAGGAAGGAGACATTACTGCCACCCTGCCACCATAAATATACTTTGCTCTTAAAATTGTATACTCTAAACCAGGGGTTCCCAAACTTTATCATGTCAAGCAGCGGCGGTTCATTAATGCGGGGCGCTGGGGCGCCGCCCCCCTCCAAATATCTAGAAAAGAAAGCCTACTTAAAAATGTTAAACATACATTAATTACATAATGCGAAATAATTATAAAATAAATAATTGTGTACTCCTACATCGCGCCTGGTAGTTTGTAAGTGCCTCTCAGGATTCATTAAAAATGTACTTGTTGAATTTCTATATAAATACATATACTTCCTGGGTGAGGGGCGCCGGCCAATTGAGTGTGTATGTAGGTCCTTCAAGTTTTGACAAGCATGTGACCTGAGGCTGCTCTCTCATTGGCTTCTGCAGATCTAGACCCTCCCACTTTTACTGACAGCGAATTAGTATAGTTTTTAATTTTTTTTGTATTTTGGATAGGATGTGAGATTTGGAACGTGATTGGAAATATTGTGGACGCTGTCTTTCTGGTTTACACCCGCATACAACTCCGTATGCGCGGCTGTCCATCTTTTTTCTCCTTCGGTAGCTAGCTAGCAAGTTTGCGTTTTCATTTTCGAGAGATGGCAACTTCAAGTGGAACCGAGGAAAAAGTAAATTCGGTGCTTTCTTCACAAAAACAGCTTTTTTCAAGGCTTTCACTGGAAGAAAAGAAGAGGATTAAGGAGCTTGGACCGGACCACCTGATTTAAAAATTCAGCAGTAGACAAGTGATGAGGACAAGCTAACACTGGGGCTTCTCCGCTGCTGTTATGACAAACGGAGCTGGCTAACAGGATGCGGTGTGAGTAATGCCCTTTTTTAGTTCCGTCTGCTGTTTCAGAGTGTTGCAAAGAAGCGATGTGGACAACGACGTGTGTACAAGACCTAAAACACCTGTCTGAGAAATGCAAAGTAGCTGCAGCATCTAGAAAATAGCATGAAGCTCCAGTTGTTTGGCAGGCTAAGCATCGCTGAACAGCTAGATAAAAGACTAGGAATGGCATTAGAAGGCACAACGAAGAGGTCACAAAAAAAAATCTACACATCCTGTCCAGAATTATAGATTGTGTGAAATTTTGTGGAGCCTTTGAGTTGGCTTTGCATGGCTACGATGAAAGCGAGAGCTCCGACAAGCCGGGATATTCCGTGGGTTGGTGGATTTTGTTGCCTCCCTTGGTGAAAGAGCAGCAGCCTGTGATGATCCTAGAGGTCACAGCAGTTCATTTTATACAGGGAGGTCAAGTTTCAAAAAATCAAAGAAATGGCTACTATGGAGACTAAAATCATCACACATGAATACAGGTGGGCTCACTGAATCCACAAGAGTCTCAGCTTTCCAGTCAGACCCAATTTATACAGTTGTTTGTGGACCCCAGCATGCAGAAATATTCAAATACAACAGGTGAAAAAAACACATTTGTACTGCATGAGAAAAACTGTATGGGATTAGCATAAAATGTCTGCAAAGAGGAGACTTGTGGGTACCCAAAGAATCCCCTTTCCTTCAGATATCTTGAGGTCAGAGGTCAAGGAACCCCTGTGAAATAATAATGATGGACAATAATGTGAGTAAAGGTCCATTTAGGACCCAAATGTTGGTTAAAATAAATTGTTAGTATTTTCTAACAGCAGTGAGCAGGATTTAATTCATTCAGCTGATTACTCTGTATTTCTGTGCANTTAGTATTTTCTAACAGCAGTGAGCAGGATTTAATTCATTCAGCTGATTACTCTGTATTTCTGTGCATGCATGCAAACATAGTCCGTGTATAACCGAAGAGATTTATTTTTTTCTCTATAATTTCAGTTGAAACAGTTATGTTTATTTTGCTCTTAAGTTCTTAATTAAATGAGAAAATACTCAGTACTTTTCATTTGTCAAGTATTTAATACAGACTATTTATTTACTAAATTATCAGGAAACATGCTATATCGTGATATATTGAGATATGAAATGACCTATNATTTATTTACTAAATTATCAGGAAACATGCTATATCGTGATATATTGAGATATGAAATGACCTATAGAGGGATAGAAGATTTTGTCCATATACCCTCCTGCGCCCCCCCCAAAAAATTTTCATCACCAGCCACCACTGATGTCAAGGACCGCTAAATTTCTGCATTGTCCAGCCCCTCTGCCACATAATAATAATACTAATGAATACTAAAGTCCAAATGATAAAAATATTCAAGGAATAATAAAATATGATTAGTTATTCATGTATTCTTCTCATAAAAATTATTTTAAAGATATTTTTAAGATTATAATTTTATTTATGTTTTTTACAAATTTTTCCCTCCCTCCCCCCTCATGGCCCACCTGTAGTTCCTTCACAGCCCACCAGGGGGCTGCAGCCCACACTTTGAGAATCACTGCTCTAAACAAAGCTCATCTTAGCTGAAATGAGTGAATTTGCTTCCATCCATGTGTGAATATCACTACTGGAGATTTCAGCCACTCCTATATACACTGTAGGAAACAGCTGATAAATAAGAATAACTTTATTATTATAAAACAGACAAATTGAACACATGACAGTTTAAAACCTGACAATAAAACCATAAATACTAAAGCAAATAAATAAACTAATAAAGTAAAATAACCCATAATAAGAACAATTACCACAGATTAGGGGAAGGCCTCATGATAAAAATAAGACGGGTTTTAAAAGAACACACTGACTTTGCCAGTCTGAGATCCTCTGGCAGGAAATTCCACAATTCAGGGGCACGAACAGCAAAGTCCCTTTAGTGACATGGCGTGATGCAGGAACTCCCAAAAGGTTCCTGCCAGAGGATCTCAAACAGCGGTCGGGCTCGTAGGGAGTTAAAAGATCATAAATCTAAACAGGTGTCTGATCGTGTATGGCTTTAGCATCAATCCTAAAACTGACAGGCAGCGAGAGTTGGTGTGGTGTGATGACTTCTCCTAAAGCTACAAGCATTACTTAGGTCGGATTAACATGACAAGTGTTAGCGTTGCTGCTGAACCTGGGCATTTGGCGTTCTGCTTGCACATGAGCAGAGTCTGAGCAGCGCCACTCAACCTCGTGCTGCCAGGAAGCTCTCGTTGCTAATGACAATTTAGCGGTTACCATGGAACTGTAAAGACAGGATATAACCTAGACGCGATTTTTGCACATTGATGGCTAAAACTGGATTTTGGTTTTGACTTGGGTAGCAATATGGACATCGCAAAAAACAAAAATGCTCTTCTTATTGGGAGAAGAAAAGCAAACAAACAGTGAATGTGGGTGCATGAAACCTCACATTTCAGACTATATTAACAATTTCCAAACCTGACGTCTGTCTGACTGCTGATATTTTGCCAAGCAAGTGCTTTTTTCTGTTTTTTTTTTTTTNTTTTTTTTTTTTTTGTTTTTAAACCAGATCATGATACGATTTTAAAGTTGTATTGTATACTCTACAGATTATAAGCTTCCCCTCCATTATTGTGGCGCTTCTGGTTACGTGAGGTATAGCAGCGCTTTGATTGGTTGCGTGTTGGAAAGGTCAGCGTTGGAAAAGTCAAAGTTCATTTAAATAAACTTTGAGCGCCGTGTCAAAATGGAGAATCTGAGCATTGCAGGTGGTGTGATGCGACTGACGCAACGTTAGGAGTCACTGCTCAGCTCCCAATACACAATAATGGAATGCCCAGGTCAGCGCAACGCTCAACGCTTGTCGTGAATCTGGCCTGAGGCTACAAGCATTACTAACGCTACAAGCATTACTAAGGCTACAAGCATTACTAATGCTACAAGCTTTAAATTAAAAATCCTACTATTTAAAAGAACGATTTTTTTCTACTTTAAGGTTTTAGGTGGTGGGCAAACAGGATGATGGCCGGTGGTGTAAGAGTGTGTAGAGTGGTGGAAAACTGAGCAGCATCAGTCCAAGAGGGATTCTTTTCAGAGCTCTTAATTTTTTTTCTGGTGAAATCACAGCACAACTCCAACACCACTCAGAAAGCAGCAGACAGATCACAGCATTCAGCCGAGACCACTCTCCTCCAACACCCCTTTTCCCGCCCACATTTAAACCCTTCCTCCTGCCAAGCCCATTATACACAGAAGGGGAGGCGCAAACTATTTAAGCAAACTCACACATTTACACATTATCCTTAACAGTATTTACAACCTACAATACCAGTGTCACTGCGTAATAAACTAAAACAATGACAAACAAATGCCAAACTTAAAACTCCCTCTGCATCCTCCTCTTCCTCTCTTCTGATAACTTGGTATAACTTAAGCTAATCATTAGTTGTTTGAGTCCAGGTGTGCACTCCATGAGAACACACCCAGCCGGAAGTACGAAGAGAGAGGTTAGCAGGGTTCCAATATAAAAGCCCAAAACAACAACAGAACTTCCTGTGCTAATCAAATGTAATGCATGTAATAAACCAGTGGGGAAAAAAAAGAAAAAAAAAAACTTAAATTAATAAAAAAATAAATCTGAGGAGTGTGGCCTTTGCACCTCAGTGAGGGGAACGCTTCCTAGCTCCCTCACATATATCATGAATCAATATAGGAATTGTTTAAATTCTAATCACAATTAATAGAAAAAAAAAATTTTTTTACCCCCAACCCTAGAAATGAAGAGAGTTGATAATATATTCTAGGACTTTGAAAGAATAAAATAATAATGTTATCATCTTGCTGTTTGAGCAACGGTAAAGTAGCATCATAACAATTAGGACAGAATGAATAAGGTCATGTGATAACCATTTGTGGCAGGATATTTGGAAAAGTTGTGGATAGATTGATTGAAGTTTGGGGATCAGATAGATAATGTTAAGAGGAAGATGTGATTGAATTTTGGAGGTGATCCAGAAGAAGTTTTAGTCAACAAATCAACACGCAGCATGTGTGCCCTCAAAGAGAAAACATACGAGTTTTCTCCTGTATCTAGAGAGAGAGAGAGAGAGACTGCATACTGGAAACATGGACTTTATGCGATTTACCAAAAAGTTCTAATTTGGTCTTGTCTGACCACAGGACATTCTCCCAGAAGGATTTTGGTTTGTTCAGGTGTGTTTTGGCAGACTCCAGCCAGGCTTTCCTGGGGTCCTCCTGGGTCTCCTTCCATAGAACCCCCTTTCATTGAGTTGGTGATGGATGGTGCGAGTTGAAATGATTGTATCTTCTGTCTGAAGGTCAGCTTGAATCTGTTTTGCAGTTGTCTGAGGTCATTTCTCCACCATTCAAACAATCCTTCTCTGCAATCTTTGGTCAACTTTTGTCTTGTGTCCTCTTCCAGGGACGTTGGCCACAGTACCACCTTAAACAGGAAACCTTAAACTACTTGATAACATTGTGCACAGTGGACACAGAAACATCAAGGTCTCTGGAGATGGACTTGTAGCCCTGAGATTGTCCACGCTTGGCTACGATCTTCTGTCTGACCTCCTCAGACAGTTCTCTACCTTTTTTTCTTTTCTCCATGATCAGTGTAACATGCAGTGTTAAAACAGCAGAATGAGTACTTTGTTGTATTTAAACTGGTTGAATGAGTGAGTATTAGACTACAGGTACCTGTGACTCACACAGGTGAGTTCAAGGTGAATCACCTGCTTGAAATCCAATTATTTCTTGTAACTGATGAAAAGCTGCCAATAATATTGTCCAAGCCATTTTTGCATTTCTGAGTGGAATAAATTAGGATTCAGTATTTTTTCAGCTTTTTTGTTTTGTTCCTCTGCAAACCAGGGAAATACATATGTGGATACCAAAAGGTGTTTTAATTTCCCAATTTTCTGGAAGAAATGGTGTGTTATTTGAAAAAAAAAAAAAAAAAANAAAAAAAAAAAAAAAAAAAACAGTAAGGGTGCCAATATTTTTGGCCACGACTGTAAATGCTGCCCTCATCTGCCTTTGCAAGGGCGTGCATTAATACAGACATTTTTTTAATTCTATGTTCAGTCTCTGAAGGGTATTAGACAAAATGGTATAAATTATATTTTGTTTTAAAATGAGCCAACAGTGGAATAAACTTATGGCCACTGGTTGTTCTATGGCACCAAAATGTACGAAGCCATGATGAGGCATCTTGCCTCCATTACAGCTGACCTGAGCAGAGCTAAGAAGTGAGCTAAACCTTCACATTTCTGGCCCTGTGTGCTGGTGAGCTGTGGTGAACCAGCTGCACACTGCTCAAACAGGTTTCCACCGAACAAAAGACAGGGGAACTGAAGACAGGCGCAATATTTAAAAGAAAAGAGAATTTCCAATAATAGCTGTAGTAGTTGTGGTAGTTATCGTAGTTGTAGTACCTGTAGTTATGGTCTAATTGTAGTAGTTGTAGTATTTTTAGACTTGTAGTTGTAGTAGGGAGGTGTGGTGTACTAGTAGTAGCAGTTGTAGTAGTTGTAATGGTAGCTGTAGTAGTCATTGTTTCTCATACCCACCCAGGTTTCTGAAGACCCACCCAGGATTCGCGGAATGACCCAGCCTTAAAAACAATACAACTGCGACACACACACACACACACACAGGCTGTATATGGGCAGCCCCAAGAAAGCGAAAGCGGAGAAAACGAAACCGAATGTCCGACTGCTCCACTATTTGTGTGCATCCCCTTTCGTCTGCACCCCCGGCCGAGTCTGATCCAGTCATTACATCTACCGTAAAACTGCCCAGTGCACAGTTAAAGCACATTTAAATTAAAAAAGCTTTACAGTGTGTCTGTGATGCTGAGAAAAGAGTCTCTCTGTACCACCAAACTCCAACCATGTCATCCATCGCTCTTTCACATTTCTTGCATTGTCCTTCAAAATGGCGTCATACATGCTGCTTGTCTAGTTGCAGCTTTTTAGCATCTGAGTGTCTCATATGACTTTAAGGAGGAGCTCTGAGGTGGTGATCAGAGCACCACAGCACAGCTCACTTCTTTTTAATAAGAATTAAATAATATTCTCAATCTGACTTTTCCAGTTCACCTTAAAACTGGCATTACAACTGTAGAGGGTACTGCTTCATCACTTTTACGCCATCTCCTCTACAGAAAATGTAAGAATTAAAATCAACAAAAAGACTTTTCATTTGTGAATGACTTTTTCTTTTTATTAAAAGCAAATTAATTTTCAGACTCCCACTCCATGCAGGATTGTAACCCACTAAGTCTCACAATTATGATATTATAAATAATATCTATTAATACTGTCCATTTAAAGAAATGTTCCTGTGGCATTTATTTCTAATGATATGAAAGTTATTTCTAGTTATTTAAAAGTTATTTCTAATGATATAAAAGCTCTAAAAGTGGAAAAGGAAACAATTTCAATTTTTTCACACAATGATGAAGTGTATAATAAACTGTGATAAACATTGCCAGGTGCCACCCCCAGATTTTCAGTGGCCTCATTTTCAGCCATTGCTGAGCAGGACGACCCTTAATTATGTTTTATCCTCATTAGTTTCATGTATTTCAGCAAAGCTGAAATGGAGTTTCAGAGCTTGGTAGGAGGCTCTCTCTCTCTCTGTGTGTGTGTGTGTGTGTGTGTGTGTGTGTGTGTGTGTGTGTGTGTGTGTAATTTTTTTTAATAAACTGATCATTTGTAAAACATAGAGGAAAACTACAGCTGTCACTAATACAAACACAATTCTTCATCTGTAAAAGCATATAGCTACTTTCAGTATTGAGTCAGCATTCTCTGAGACCTGGAAAACGCACACACAGACAGACACACACACACACACACACACACAGAGCTCAACAAAGAACAGAATCATGAAATCAACTCCAGGAGCTGAAAGTTTCCAGCTGAGAGCAACAACAGGAAGAACAAAAAGCAGCAGCCAGACAAGAAAACAAAGGAGCTTCTGCTACTCAACAGGAAGCAGCCATGACATGAAGCACAAGCACACTCACACACACACACACACACCTGGGAAGGCACAAATTAATACAAGCCTTGCAAACCAAACAATCTACACATCTCCTGTATGAAAACAAGCAGAATTAATGCAGCTGTGAGGGAAAAGAAACAGACGCACAAACATGTTTCGTGTTTTGGTCACAGGTTGACACCATCCTCATCAGTGATTTAATCAGCTTTTGTTATTGGAACCCTTAAGGGGGTTGTTTCTCTCTCTCTCTCTCACACTCACTCACACACACACACACACACACACACACACACACACACACAGGATGATGTGAAGCATGCTGGCCTTTTGTCTTTATGAATGCTCAGTAACAGGCAGATATTTGTGCTTTTTTCGCTGTAACAGCTGCGATTCCAAATTCTAAACTTTTCTCTTGGATTCTGATTCACTGTTTTCCTCGTCATGCTGTTTTTTGTAAAACACCGTGATTTGCCTGAAAGGAAACATCAAGTGAAATGTTACCAGCTGCTGGAACACAGGATGAGAGGAGGAAGTTCAGCAAAACAAAGAGGCCAGACAAAGACTCGCACACACCGATGCCTTCACCTTTTAAAGGGATTTCTATTGTTTTAACACAATCTGGAATAAGGTGTTCACACTGAAGTCTTTAAACACGCTTCTCTTTCAAACCAAACGCTTTTCCCCAACAAAGAGCCACGAAGCACGACGCCAGCCAGGCTCAACAGTCTGTCTGCCTGCGTTTCTGCGTCCGTGAACGCAGCACGACAACAAATCTGCTCCTGTGTTTTCTGGCTGCTTCGGAGGAAAACGCGGCGCCGCTGTACTCACCGCGGCAAAACTGCTTGTTGCTGCGAGGTCTTTTGTTCTGTATCAGTTCAATAAATNCTGTACTCACCGCGGCAAAACTGCTTGTTGCTGCGAGGTCTTTTGTTCTGTATCAGTTCAATAAATGCTGTCGTCGTCCGCGACTCTGCTCCATGGAAAACGCTGCCGGAAGGAACTTATTGTTTGCTCCTCTGCTCGCTTCTCATGTCTCCAACTCGGGCTTTTGTTGTGTCTTTTGTGCCTGACGGCCTGCTTACTTTGATACACAAACGTCAGCGTATGGGCGGAAGCTACAGCTGTGATTGACAGTCGCGCTGGCCAATTAGTTGCTACGGCTCCCCGTGTTGCTTTCAAGATCCCACAATTCTGCACTTTCTGCAGTTGGATGGGCGCGAAACTCACAGATGTTACATTATATTATTGTTACTATTTATATTTATGTTATATTATATATCTGAGTGATCATCTGTTTCTTAATTATTTTTTAAAAGTTACTCAAAAAAAAAACCAAAAAACAAAACACCTGTACAGTGTCTAATGCACACAATATAAGTTTAATCTTGTTAAAGGAAATGCATTTACTACAGTTTCAACTTTATTGTTTGTCTCATAAATAACTATTTCTTCCTTATATACAGTATACTGTGCTGTTTAGTTTTTATTTTAAGTAACACTTCGATAGAAGTTCTTGTGTAAGTGAAATGTAATCACCTCAGCATTCAGATTGGGAACTTTGGACTTTTCTTTTTTTTTTTTTTCCAGCTTATTGAAGATGAGCTGAACATCCTTTCTAATAAATCAGCATTAAGGTAATGATATTTTTAATTATGCCAAACGTTTTTTCTTTGCTTGTGATCGACCCTGTGACATTAGCATATTTTCTGTAAAATAAAAAGTGCAATACCCATATCACGTGTTGTCACCTGTATCTACGTGTTGAATGTGACATTTTTAAGAATATTACCACGGTAAGTTATGTAGCTCAATATTCAGAATGTTGAAACTTGTTGCTTTGAGCAGCAGCAGCATAAACTGATTATTTCCCACGACAATTGAACGCACAGCTGCACGCCACTTAAGGGGGAGGCAACACGCAAATACCCGGATGTGTAAATAAATACGAGAAGGGAACACAAGTGTTATTTTTCTGATATATTAAAATAATGTTTGAATGTGGTGTGTAGTTTAGTGTGTGTGCTCTGATTAAAAGATAGATTCACATTTGTTTTATGTTGACGGGCTTCCTCTCCTTTTCATTCATCGGGCCTATTGCGTCATAATTTCTAAAATACGGCATAAACTGACGAGAGGCAATATTCCTGATCAACAAACGCACCACGTGAATGTGTTCATAAAGGACACCCAAAACACAGCGCAGATTACTGAGGCTAAATCTGCGACAGTTTGAGATGTGAACGTTGCGCAGAAAAGAAAAAAAAAACGTTCACAAAGACACTGAATCCACGGTCCACGCTCACAGCGTGACCGTGGAGGCTGTGACTATAGCGGGACGCATCATGTCCTCGTATGAACCTCTGATGTCGGCGTGTTGAGAAAACGGCACGAAATGTCCGACAGATCAGATGCTGGAGGCAGAAAACCCCACATCTCCCTCTGATCTGGCTCTAACCACGGCTTTTTGCTAAATCCACTTTCGGGGATACACCCTGAAACTAGAGGAGGAAGAGATCGTACAGGTAAAGGTCACTATAAAGTCACTAAGCACCACGCAGATATCACGCAAACGTCACGCAAACATGATCGCTGCAAGAAAAACCTACTACAAACAAAAAGGGTTTTGCGCCAAACAAGCCCCATTACCAAATACTGTGGAAACAAGTCAATAAGTAAAGATTTGTTTCCCCGTGTCAACACAGCATCGTGGAGATATTAGACAGAACCAGCTTCGAATTAATGCAATGAATGGTGACACTCAATAGAAAAACCCTAAAATGAAGCCTTTAATCCACGGGTACCTACCCCACACGCCCTCGTCCTACCCTTGCTGTCGTCACGTCCTGGACGCGTCCCACACAGACCACAATTCACGGCCGAATTTTACCTCTCAGACAGAAACAAACGTTGCCAACGCGACACGGAGCGCGTCCCGTGGAACAGCTGGAAACCATCAGACATGCCGCTGCAGCGTGGATCGGAACGCGTGGAAAACTCATGTAAACACTGCAGCTGCAGCGAGGCGCCGTGGAGCTGCGGGGCTGGCTGCGTGGGAGCGTTACGAAATCCACGCAGAGGTTTCCNGCGAGGCGCCGTGGAGCTGCGGGGCTGGCTGCGTGGGAGCGTTACGAAATCCACGCAGAGGTTTCCACACTGTGCCTTTTTTTTCACGACAGTTCACGTGTCATAAACCCCAGCGAGACCTGCAGCCAGAAATGGTGTTGGTAATAGAGAATGCTGTGTCAGAGTTTGTCTATCATATGATGAAAAAAAAAAAAAAAAAAATCTCGCATTCATGTCTCTTATTTAAAAGAGCAACGGTCCGATGATTAGGTCAAAGAATGCGTTACTCATTACAGCACAAAGCTTCAGAACACCCTCAGAAACATTATACTAATGGAGTTCAAACAATAAAATATAATCAAGCAGGTTGCCATGACACACGGTAAGGCCATTTAGGAATATTCTCTTAGTATCATAGAATTATTACATAAATAAGACAGTTTCTTCTTGCAGAACACATTTCACTAGTTCCGCACTCACTGCAATCCAACAACATATTTAGGCAAAATAGCACAGAACAGCTACAAATTCATCCAGCAACAAGAAACACGCACAACGTCCCACAAACACTGATACTAACAATACACTGGCTGTACAGACAGACTTGGGGCGTCTTACAGGATTACAGCTGGTCACTGAACTCACCATAAACATTTCGCCTTATTCCCCTTCAGAAATAAGAAGCAGCGGTGCAGGAACGGGACTGTCCGGGCAGCGGATGTCCTGCTGCAGACATTCTGAACGAATTCACGGTCCAGTTTGAGTGAAATCCCATCGGTGAAGCAGGTCAGACTGAGTATGGTTAAAGCAGCCAGAAGGGAATTTCCACGTCTCAGCAGCTCCCACGCTGCAGCGCTGTCCCGTCTCCGGCTTTTTAAAATGAATTTATCCTGAAGTCATAATTAGCTGTGTTGATGCTATATGAATTATGCACATATTATCCGCGCTGCATAATCCTGTAGACCAGAGGTCACTAACAGGCGGACCGCGATCCGGGTCCGGACCCAGAAGCTGTCCCATACGGACCCGGACCTACAGCCAAAACAGAAGGTTATGATTTAAAACCTGACGGGACGCTTCTATTTTAACCGGCGCAGCTTTTGTAGTCTTTACGGTAGTGGTTTAGTGGATGAGGAAACACACAGACCAATTGCATGCGAGTTAAGCCATCCCACGTGATACCACTCAGCCAATCAAGTCTGTGCATTCCAGGCGGTAAACATTGCGACTCTACAGTGCACACAGAGAGAGTTAGAGGCAAGTTACACATGAAAAGATGTTAGAAAGAAAGAAAGATAGCGATACGTGTAGAGAAAACAAAGGGAGAGATACAGACGACTGAGCCGGAGAAAGTTCAGAAAAAGACGGGTGAGACGGAGAAAGGGAGACAAAAATAAGGAACAAATGGCGCTCTCCAAAAAAAGAAAAGTGGACAGCGAAAATAGAGCATTTAATCCGGAATGGACAGACTTATTTCTGTTCATACTTCCCACTGGGAGCACTAAACCAGTGTGTCTCATATGTTCAGAAACCGTAGCACTTATTAAAAGTGCCAATGTGAAACGCCATTATGAGACAAAACATAGAGGTTTTGAACAAACATACCCACTCAAATCTGAAGTGAGATCAGAGAAAATAAGTAGTCTCAGAGCCCAATATGACCAGTCCACCAGGATCCTGAGCCACACATTCACTGCCCAACAACGTGCTCATGAGTGTTCCCTCAGAGTTGCTTGGATTTTGGGTCAACACAAAAAGTTTTTTCTGAAGTTAAGCACTTTATTTGAACATGCACAATTTTCACATTTTATTTATTTTCTCTTATTTTGAAATGCAGCCCTACTTTTATTTAGTAAATGAGAGAACATACGTATGGGCAGTCATACATATATGTTCAGTTCTATGTTACGTGACAATAAATATTGTCAAAAAGTTTTTGAATTTTACTGAATTCATTTGATTTGACAGTCAGGTATTGATTACATGCAGATGTTGATACAACTACTAGGCTACTTAACTATATATATCACACTAAATAGTTAGACATTATGATCTTCCGGACCTTTGCTTCAAGAAATTTTCTCTAACTGGACCTCTTTAAATTTTAGTTGAATACCCATGCTGTAGACTAATATAAAGCTGGATGCTCTGCTCTGATGTTTTTACTCGGTTGAGGTCGTTACGGTGAAAAACTTGTACAAAAAGTGGAAATTAAGCCACAGTTTCTTGTATGTACCGCTGCTGCCTTACAGTGCTGTTGGAAATATTGATGCTGTGCATTTGCGTACGCTATTATTATTATGAAACAACATACACTCCATCCTGCGTAAATGCCGAACCTAAGGCGGGTTGACTGGTTGACATAAGACACACACAGACGAAGAAACAAAGAAAAATTCACAGATTCTGCTTTGGTGTGTTTCCTTGTTCCTTCTTTTACATGTTAACGTTAGACGTGATGACACTGTAGTCTCTGCGTGACTTACTCAGCGTTCTGTTTCATGTAGAAGCTGATATATTTTGGTATTAAATGTAAATAACCAGCACTTTATAGTTTTGCTTTCACTTTTTAGCTTTTAGTTGGCCCATACCCTATACAGACTAAAAATAAGTTTGAGGATAAATACGCATTGACAGTTGATTCTGAACAAAAAATCAAAGAGCGGATAACTTCTTCCGAAAGTCGGAGCTTTAACAAAGCACGTGAAGGCAACAGTAGCCTGGCTACGCAGCACATCTACAAATAGCGACCAATAATCAGCGGAATAATCTCTATCACACCAATCCGCTGCGAGAGGGGGCGGGGCTACAGGTCCACAGCCAATCAATCTGGTGTTGTTTTTTTTCCCTTTTACAACAACTTTATTCAGAACTTCACAATACCAAAGATTAAACTCAACAATAAATAACATGCAGAAACAAAGAGCATATATGAACAACTATATAAAAATAAACAACATAAATTAAGAAATAAGTAAATAAGTGAATAAAAATAGGAAAACAGCCACTTCAATAGATTCTATCATTAGATCATCTATCTATACAGTTTCTCTGTCTGTCTGTCTGTGGTACCAACATCTCTAGAACCTGGTGCTGTATGAAGCTCATATTCAGCAGGTTTATTGTTCAGGACCCAAAGATTTGCACTGTTGTGTGCAAAGTTGTTTGGATGAGCGGTTCTTGACTGCTCATCCAAACAATCCGTGCTGGATAAAAAGTAGTCCATGTGGCAGGATACGCTCTGGGTGTGGCAGCATATGCTCCGCTCCACAGCCCTTATGGCAGGCTGCGGCACACGTTTTGAAAAGGCGCTGCACTCATCTAACTATAAAGGCAGGAATCTCTGTCTGTAGCACCAACATCTCTATAACCCGGCACTGTATGAAGCTGATCAGAATCAGAATCAGATTTATTGCCAAGTAGGTTTTCACATACAAGGAATTTACTCTGGTGCTTGGTGCTCAACAAGGGAAAAAAATATACAGGATATATACAATATACAAGGAAAAATGTACAGTATACAAAGGATGTGCGTTAGCTATAGAAAACAGGATTGGATAAGTTTAGTGATATGCTGATCAAAACTGAGGTGGTCAAGAAATGACACTGAGATTTCTAGCAGAGTAACTAATATTTGATGACAATGATCCCAAGCAGGACTGAAGGCTATTTGAAATATGTTCAGGACCCAAAACCAGGACCTCTGTTTTTCCAGGGTTTAGCTGAAGGCAGTTTAATGACGTCCAATCCTTAAAGGACCATACTGGCCATTTTGCATGTCTGAGCCGAATATATTAAATTTTCATACATGTTACATTACGGACAATCATTTCCCAACGGAAATGAAACTGTATTTCAGCTTTCCTGATATTTTGCTAAATCTCTTAATCTTTCAAAATCAAATCTTCAAGTGATACACCCACCTTAAAAATCCATGTTTCTCCTGCTAATAGTTACACAGCCTTATGAAGTCACGGTCCTTTAAATTTTTCCATAAACACAGGTCTTCTTTTGGGACTATATTCCCCGGTGGAGGCATACATTCACTCCACACTTTTTATTGTGCTAAACGCTAAAATTACATAACTTCTAAAAAAAAACCTGAATACACCTCTTGTTGGTGATGATGGATTAGGGAACATTGAGTTAACAGAGTTTTTGCGAGCTTACACACACACACACTCCTTAATTTAGCAAAAGTACATACGTAATAAAATCACTTATTATAATTCATAGCAGGAAACAAAATACTGATAGACCTTGTGCCCTTATCAGCCAGGTGCTAAAAAAAGAAAAAGTCCAACATACTCCTTATTTTGGAGGACACACCTGATGATTTATCGCTCTGTTTTTTTCCTCTAACTGGTATTATCCTTTCAAAATAAGAGCACCCGCTTTTGTGCTGTATACCAGAATTACCTCTTCAGAATAAAAGCGTCCGCATTTATAATGGAAGCTAACAGGATAAAATTAACACATCTTAAACACCTAGAAAATGAACAAACATGAAAACAACAGATTTTAATACAAATATACTGGAACATTCAGAAAGTCAATTACAGTAGTCTTTGCTGATAGAACTAAATCACTCAATGCTGCACCCAGAGTGTATCCTGCCGCACGGACTACTTTTTACTAGCACATCACAGAATGTTTTTGCTAACATGGGAGGATTTATATTTTGTTGTGGAAAGAAATGGCAAACCATTTAGCCTCTTATGCTAGACGTCACTGTTGCATTTTAAAGCTTCAAAGCTTCAGCGCCATTTGTCCTCTCTGCATCCGAGCATCAACCACAAGTTTCCCAAATGAACTCAGCCAGGACAACTAAATGTATTAAATATGCACGCAAAAATTACAGTTGTTAAGCTTAAGTTAGGTTGTACAGCTTGTTATTTAAGGGGGGATATGAGAGAATAAGATCAGGGTGTGCTTGAAGGCATCTTGTGGCTCTTTGGAGTAACAGGGTTTTATTTTTGGCTCTCCAAATCTCGGGAATTCGCCACCCCTGATCTACAGTGTCAAAGCAGCAGACAGAATCAGCATTCATATGGTTAATGTGTTAGTCACCCTGAGAAGGGCTGTCTCAGTGCTGTGTGCCTGACCAAAACCAGACCAAAACATGTCAAGGATATCGTTGCCCTCCATTATTTTCATAAGTTGGCCAGCAACTACTTTTCCTAAAATCTTGGAAACGAGTGGTAATTTATAGTTCGGACAATAGTTTTGTGGAAGACTGGGGTTTCTTCAGGAGAGGTTGGATTGAAGCTTGTTTGAAGTATTTGGGAACAAAGGTGGATAAAAGAGACTGGCTGACAATTTTAAGAAGGAAAGGGTGCAACAACAGGTGAAACCTCTTTAAAAAAATTTGGAGGATAGAATATCAAGACCACAGGAGGACAGGTGCCTGTGAGAGATGCTAGACAATTCTTCAAAAGAAATGGCTGTAAGTTCATTTAAAGCAGTAGGAGAGGGGTCAGGGGTCAGAGGGACTGAGTTAGAGGGTTTTATATTTGCTCTAATGCCATTTACTTTCTTAACGAAATACATAACAAGAACATTTCACATTTTTCAGCAGAAGAGACCCAGGCAGGGGACGGAGCGGGATTAACTGAACAGTCAATAATGTTAAAGAGAAATCTTGAATGATATTTTTTGAGGCAACAAGATTGGAAAAGTCAGTCATTTTTAACTGATCGATCGCATGCTGCTAATAACTCTTTCATAAGCAGAAGGTGGACTTGTAGGTGTGTCTGCTTCCACCTATGCATTCAGCTCTCCAGCACTCTTTTTAGCTGCCTGATGTCATCATTAAGCCAGGGTGCCTTGACCTTTTCCTAATCAGGGCAATACAGTCTAGAGTTGATGAACACAGAACATTAAAATAGTCGACCAAATCGGTTACATCAGCGAAGTGACATTACTGCTGTTTTCTTTAAAAACAGAAGAAAACTGCTCAACGGAGTTCTTCTTGAAAATGAAAGAGAGGGCTACCCACGTTTGGGGGAGGGAGAAGAAACCATGAGTGCAGTATCAAATAAAACTATTTTATGATCAGAGACAAACTCCTTCAGGGAGAGAGAATGAACTGATAAGCCTGAGGTAAGGACTAAATCAAGCGTGTGACCATCTTCATGTGTGGGAGATGCTGTATAAGATTAAAAGATTCATCCACTTAAAAATTCCCGGGAGACAGTAGTTGAGTGGGCTACATGAAGTCTCCAGTCAGTAAAGTTTTGTCATATTTCAGAACAACAAAGAAACACTTCAAACACTTTTAAGTTTAAAGTTTAACGTGGCTAATTGTGCTTTATTTGAAAAGGTGGTTCTAAGTACCATCATCTAGTTCCACGTTTGTCATTTTCTTTAAGAACAAGATTATTTTATGTATTAATGATTTTCAAAATTTTTTTATGTTAAGCATGAACAATTGTCCTCATTTCATAAATGTGTTTGTGTGTCGGTCATTCAAACAGAATCGCTTTGTGTAANGAACAATTGTCCTCATTTCATAAATGTGTTTGTGTGTCGGTCATTCAAACAGAATCGCTTTGTGTAATAGTTACGCTGTGGAATCTAGATATAATATAGATATATACGGATATATATGGAATAGAGATATATAAATATAAATAGATAAAATAAAGATAAACTGTTTAAACTGATCCAGCAAAAGTTTCTCTCAATAGGTAGTTACTTCAAATGAACATGGGATGGCACTGTGATGCAAATTATACAAGGGTCTCCAGTGGCTGTAGTGTTTCCAGGACCTGGAAAAGAAGATTATTTTATGAATTCAGGCATAGATATATACATATGTATATACAAGAAGGTCACACACTCACACACACTCACATACACACATTATGGTTTCTGTCTGATGCAAGATCAAACTGCATATATATACAAAACAGTTTAGCCAATCATGGCATATACCACAACTATATATGCAGACAGATAAAAAAGATAAGGAACAACTACTTTTTCATATGGTGATCTAGTTGTTGGAGAGCTTTTTTCCCTTCNTAAAAAAGATAAGGAACAACTACTTTTTCATATGGTGATCTAGTTGTTGGAGAGCTTTTTTCCCTTCAATAAATGAAATCATTTTTAGAAATAGGTTGTCTTTGTCTTATATTAAATTGAGTTTGATGATCTGACACAATTAAACGTGGCAGATATGCAATAATAGAAGAAATGAGGAAGGGAGCAAATACTTTTTCACAGTGCTGTATCTGTGCTAAGAGCTAATTAGGATGTTTTGGCCAATCCATTCCCAACTGTACCACGTTTCTCTGTGCAGACTAGGAATCACCTTGTTCATGAAATTCAAGCGAGAAGAAACTTCATTGCTGCTTGTTCAACATGTTACTACGAACATGCAATACATGTGACGAGCAATGTGTACATGCCATTTGCAGTTTCATTTCATATCTGTGAGGTGCTTCTGCATCCTGCTGCTGAGCCCCAAACTGTTGATGCCACAAGATGGGATGAATTGTTGCACCCAGAACATCTATGGCTGTTTGTGATAACGGGTTCAGTTAAATGGTCTCTGATGCCTGAAGATGCCTAAAACGCCTAAAAGCCCTGATGCTTCAGAATGCAAACAGGATGCGAGCACATGCAGCATCCCTCATTTCTACTGACATCATAGTCTGTTTGTCCACAGCCAGGACACTTAAAATTACATTCTGCCTAGCAAGAATGCCCCGTTCACTTGTATGGAGAATGTATTTGAGATATCCACAGTTCAGTTTCGCCTATCCAAAATGTGAATTCCAGATACCTTCAATTAAATTACGACTAATAATTCAAGATATCTGCAATTCATTTGTGACCAGTCATAATTCCAATTAAAGATATCTTTAATTCCTTGTGATTTAAGATATCTTAAATGTCTTTTTGGAGATCCATAATTAAGTCAAAATGTAATTGTAGATATCTGAAACTGGCATTATGACTAGTTGAAATACAATTGCAGATATCTTGAATGTGAATTAGTACTAGTCACAATTGCTTGTAAGATATCTATAAAGGAATTACTGATATCCAGAAGGAGTTTTGACTATAGGCGAATTTTACTTTTGAAATGTCTTAAATTGTCATCCTGACTAGTCAGAATGTGATTACAGATATCCTGAATTGTAATTCTGGATAGTCAGAATAGAATTTAAGATATCCATGAATCCTCCTCCTTCTCCTTCAAACCTGGAGTTGGCGGTGTTTTTAGCCATGTTAGCTTTTTTTTTTTTTAATCTGTCTGCATATATA
This sequence comes from Lucifuga dentata, assembly GCA_014773175.1. NCBI lineage: Eukaryota > Metazoa > Chordata > Actinopteri > Ophidiiformes > Bythitidae > Lucifuga > Lucifuga dentata. The sequence goes on along the minus strand of VXCM01003108.1, from coordinate 1,127 downwards.
GTCGTGGTATATGCCAGGATTGGCATAACCATTTTTTATACTGTATATATGCAATTTGATCTTGCAACAGACAGATAACATACAGTATAGTGCATAAGTGTGTGTGTGTGTGTGTGTGTGTGAGACCTTCTCCTTGACCAACCTATCATGCTTTATTTAAAACTAACAAACAATTTTTTTTATCAAGGAGGGCTAAACACGTGTTATAACAGACTGGAAAGTTTGGTGACTGTTCCAAGCTGTTTGATACAACTTGTAACAGTCACAGTTGTGCTGTACCATAATTGGACGCTAATGGCGCTCTCAACACCCAAGCACGGAGTTGCCACTGGTGTGGTCTCTCTTTTCTCTTCCTGTGCGACCGTTGGTCAAGTAAGCGTTGGCGCTCTGGACATTGGTGTTCTTTTCCATTTATGGCACCGTTTATTGATTGGGACTAACCAAGTCGTCACTATTCATTCTGTACGTTAATAAATGCACTGTCACGGATCCCCAACTTCTGACTCTGTCATGTTTCCCGGAGGCTGGGGCGGAATCTCCAGCTAGCTTCCCGGCCCAGCACGTCACAAATGGCGCCCAAACAATTTTTCCTCTGGACTCTCAACTGAAGATAAGTACACATTAATGACTGAACTTTTGTCAACACTGAAATATAGCGTCTAATATGTCAGGATCCGTGGTCGAAATCAGAGCTATCCGCCCAGTGAGACCTAGGCCGTTTTTTTTCGCTANATGTCAGGATCCGTGGTCGAAATCAGAGCTATCCGCCCAGTGAGACCTAGGCCGTTTTTTTTCGCTAAGCGATGTTGATGCTAGCCGTGCACGCACCGGCCTACTTTTTGAACTGATCTACAATACTCGAGTGTTTCTAGAATAGTGGAGAGACTGCTTATCCATTACACTCATCGGAGACTACACAGTCCGTAAACTCTGCTCACTTCGATCGACACCACCCGCCCGCGTTTATCAGTGAGTACTTCGGCCCTACCAGCAGGAGAAACGCCGTGGGAGCCCGATCCAGTCACCGCATCTGCCCGCCTGTGACGCTGAAGGAGCTTCGTGTCGTCAGTGATAGATATTCCTCTACAGACCGGAGAAAACTGTTTCAAGTTACCTTCGTTTGGAAA